>JAODUE010001442.1:0-12466 GCA_027564755.1 Amblyopsis hoosieri
TGGTACTACTTTATTTTTTATATATTGTATTGTTTTTACTCATTTTGTATTGTTTTTAATGACGTTGTAGTGTGAAGAACTTTGTGTTACATGGATTTGTATGAAAAGTGCTATATAAATAAAGATTGATTGATTGATTGATTGATTGATTGGAGAGTGCAAAGGACTCAGGACGGCAAACCTTATTGTGGCCAATCAGCATCATAGTTACAGTAGCTATGGGCGTTGGCTTAGGTGTGACGAAGGCAACTTGAAAACAACTTGGCGGGTCTTACAGAGGCTAACAGTAGGCTTTTTAGCAATTTTTTTATAATATCAGTAAATTATTTGAGTATTGCAATATGCAATTTTGATATATTTCATTTTCATAGGATTACAAACAGTAATACATGCACACTGCAGATAAACGACTACAGTTTCTGAAGCAAAATAACAACTTTGTGTTATATATATTTTACATTGTCCTTTGTTCTCATTAGACACAAAGGAACTATATGAAGTTATTTCATATACATGTATATTCCTTATTAAGTCTTTTTTTGCATATCACACAAATATATAAAATATGTTGCACACAGCACAATTGTATCATATACAACAATCGCGCGCATGCACACACACACACACACACACACACACACAAACCTAGACACTAGTCAGGCAAAGGTCATCCCATTGATTCAGTGGAGACTGTGTTTTGTAGCAGGTGACCTTTGCAGAGTACTCCGCTGTTGGAATGAAAGGTGCTGAAATATCCACAATGCAGAAGCACCTCTCAAGAGAAATGTCAGTAATTAGAGCTTAAGAGCAAGAGGGGTTAGAGGTCATGCCGCGGCACAGACAGTGAGCGCCACAGACACAAATAGAGACGTGAGGGCAGAGAGACAGAGAGTCGCGGGCTATCTGACAGCAGAGTGTGTGATGGGTAATTATGTCCTGGATGCAGCCAAACCTTCCACGAACACACTAGGCTCCATCACTGGGTATATTTATGTCGCTTTTCCCTCAAGTCTCTCAATTATGTTCAAACATAGCTTATTGGATGTTGCAAATAGCACAAAAAATGCAAATATCACAAATAATCTATTATGCTATGAAATAAATTATATATTTAAAGCTAAAATGTAAGAAACAATAATAATAATAATAATATTAATAATAATAATAAATAATAATAAAAAAAAAATATATATATTTACATACTGTAGCCAAAATGCTACAGTATGATTGGGCTACATCATACTATTTAGCTATTTAGCACATTGTCAGTATGGTACAGTTTAAGGAATGTCAAATAAAAGCAATATCTAAAACACATTTGTAAGTCTATATTGTGGATACATTTACAATAGAACAATGAGAAAATATGTTTTGGTCAGCAAATATTGTTTTTGTAGTTTTATTACACCCTTTTCCCCAATGTCATTGTCAGGGTTGAGGAACTGCAGCTCAGAAACAGGGAAATACATCTTTCCCTATAGTGTAGGTGTAACGCTACACTCAGGACACGAGAACACACGGGACTGAGGGAAAACGTACAGTAGTTAAACACACAGACAATAAACACAACTAATAAGCCGCGAGAGGAACCAAACCACGACAACACTATAAGAACACCGGCTGATTAGACAATACAAATCAGGTGCAGGGACAGGGAGGGGAAGGGCTGCCATGATGCCTTGGGCAGTGGTTAGCATCCCGACGTGGCAGCGCGACGATGGAGAGCGAGCCTGGACACACCCCCGGACCATGGTGTGACAGTAGGTTACAACACAGTATCTCCTCAGTCATCACAGGAAACAACCTCTCTATTTAATTCGGAGCAGCATTTTCCTCTGGGAGGACCCTCGAGGCCAGTTGCCACTGGAGCCATCTGCCGCGCGTCGACGCCATGACGGTTCTGTTTCTTGAGAGCCACGTTAAAGCCTTGGAGTTCCCCCTGCACATCTTCTGTGTTCCTGCTCCGAGGGGTGTCCTGTGCTAGACCCACAATGCACTTGGTGAACAAGGTCTGGATACCAGACGGGATACGCTCCATTGAGGATTGTTTACAGTCTTTGAATCCTACTGGGCGTAGACCTCTGGTCAATTCTGAAACTATTGGACAACGCTGAACCAATCGGCGTTGCTACAACTGTTTTGATCGCCTCATCTAGCTCTACCACCATTTGAAACACGCTTGACTTCAACGTCATCTCACTTACCCACCCTGATTGGGCCACCAGGTAAGTGTTAACTTACTTACTTACTTACTTAACTGACTGTTAAAACGCTAATGCAAACAGGGTTTCCAAGTCCAAGCTCATTTGTCATTTGCTATAACAAGCTATGGCAATGAAATGCTTGGTTTTCATGCTCCCAATAAAGCAGTTAAAAGTAACATTAATAATAATAATAATAATAATAATAATAATAAAATAATAATAATAATTAAAACACAATAAATAGTAACTAAACTAAAGTCATTCATCATTTCTATCCAACTTTCCAATTTATCCAAACAATTTCCCGAATATAACCTCAGCACGATGGTTTCAGGAGAGAGCGATAGTCGGGCGGAGCCAGGCCAGGCCAGGCCAGACCCAGGCCTGGCCAGACCCAGGCCAGGCCAGACCCAGGCCCCCTGTCCTCCATCTTCTGAAGTCCTACCAGCACCCTGCAGTACATCCCTGTAGTCACTCAGCGGCTCACCACCGTCCTGCCGTGTCCCCAGCCCCCGGGTCTCTGCCCCGCCCCCCCCCGTCTGTCATCTGAAACGAGCCCTGCCGCGTTGCTATGACAACCTGGCCAGCCAATTGGCCCGCCGCCGCCGCCGCCGGAATATGCCAGATAAGGCCCGAAATAGGGTGGGGGAGAGAGAGGGGGGATGGGGGGGGGTTAGCCTCCCTGTTAGCCTCCACGCTAACGTCCCGTTTGCTGTTCTCTCTCCTCTACCTCGCTCGCCCCCCGTCCTTGCCCCCCCTCTCTCTCTCTCTCTTACTATCTCCCCCCCTCTCTCTCTCTCTCCCTTTCTCCCCTCTCTCTCTCTCTCTCTCTCTTTCTCTCTCCATCACGTACTGTAGGACAGGCAGCCTAAGATACTAGCGCTTGCATGATGCTGACATACACCATCTGTCCCTGAGAGAGGGAGAGAGAGTGAGAGAGGGAGAGAGGGAGAGAGATAGAGGGGTGGAGTGAGAGAGAGAAAGAGTGAAAGAGAGAGAGCGAGAGAGAGGGAACAGACAATTGACGACAAGAGGGGACAGACATTTTAAAATGCTGCAATACAGTCAGCCCATTTGCATTTGCGCTTCAAGCGGGAGCACATAACAGACTCCCGTTAAAACTGGAATGAAACATTGAATCAATTTCTATCGCCAAATAAGGCTTCATTTCATGTAAACGTCCCTTGAGGACAATGCAATTTTCAAAATGCCACCTATACAACGATGTTGTTTTAAGACAGACACGCTCAGGAAAGCCGATCACTTTAGCCGGTGGCAATCGCTCACTCAATTTAGCTAGCTGTAGCTCGACGGCACACAGTTATTGCGAGCAGCCAGCTGAACCAGTAGCTACAGGCCAACTGCTTTAAAATAATTCTTCTTCGCTTTACTCTGTGACAGCAGCACTATTATCTTTTTGGTAATGTCATGCTACGGAAACATTTATAGGAAGAAAAAAATAGAAGTTAGCTTTCAGAAATATATTAATCTCACCGTGAACTCTACAAACATACACTAGCCTACAAGAAAACACAGTCCCAATCTCCTCTGTCTTCTGCCCAGAAGCCATAAAGCAACAGTCCCACTGACCTTGCTCAACCAATCAGAATACTTGTGCATGTGTTGGCACATGTGTTGTAACCCTTTAATTAGGCTACAGTTCTCAGTATATTGCTGAATAATTAAAGCAAACCTCTAGCATTATTTGCATGTTTTCCAGTGATATACTCCCAGAAGCAAAACACAGATTTTATTATTGATTTTACAAATAAATTGAAAAATGTAATCTCCATGCCCATTAACCATGGCATGAATGTTATAATATTATCTTTCTCTACTGTGTCTTTGCCAATTGAATGTTCTCCCAGTGATCAACGTGTGAAAATTCACGTATGCAGGCAGGTTCCATCCTTTCCTCTCGGTAAAAACGTCTGTGCAGCTACAGACCTTTTGACCTCTTATGAGACATCTTACAAGACCTCATACGGTACGTACCACTTCACTGAATTACATCTTGATTTCACTGACACCACATTGTCTACTAAGGAAAAGTTCAAGAGCCCTCATTGTTGGAGTCTCTTGAAGAGGAAAATTTGACTGCCAAGAGACTTTTGGTCCAAATGGTTTAGAACTTGGGATGGGCATTTAGAGAACTTAAGTTCTGCCCCTGTCACTCAAAGAAAAACGTTGTTTTCAGGACAGAAATAGCACCATTTAACTTTGTCTGTCATCCTTGACACGGCCGACAAGACAAAGTCACTGGCTTCATTTTCAGTGAGAGTTAGCGATTACACAGACGCAAAGCAACGAGGTGGGGGGAAAATAGATTAGAGGTCTAATTTATGCCGATGAGCTGAGCAATGCGACGCGGCGACCACCATTGGAAGTGAAGGCAGCGTGACAAGTAACAAATCCAACCATTTTATATATGACATATGCCAGCAGCTAGTATACTTATTCCTTCCATCTGTCTGCATCCACCATGTTTCAACTTAATAGTTACAGTCAGGGATTCTGGCGAAAGATTGTTTTTGCTTGATTTGATTATACAAATTCAGGAAGCTCATTGCTGAAGGGTTTGTTGGAATGATTCAAGAATGATTTTCCTTCAGTCAGTCGTTCTGGAGAAAGAATGTTGATATTTGAACTCGATCAAAACAAACCCCCACCCGACACACACATCGGACATGCATTGCCATGCATGGCTAGCATAGTGTTGTGTGGTGCGGTCTGCACCATTTTCTTTGTGTTCCCTTTTACAGAGCCAGGGCTGTGTAGGAACACTGTCTGTGTTATTTAGCAGACTGAGTACATTTTCAAATTTGTGTTAAAATTGTAAAAATATATAAAATGATAAAAATGTGTATTAGCTTGTTCACAATGCACTGCAGTTGAAAAGTAATGGGGAGCATCTTAGTCAGGAAATAATGTCGCCTTCAGTTTTATCCAAACCTTTCTTTGAAGCCATTGTCCTCGCTGCGGTTTGTGCAGCACTTGATGACTTCAATGGAACTTCCTGTCTTCAAACAAAACACGCTAAGTAGGCTGCATATTCCCTGTCCTACTGCAGTCAGACATCTTCTTCTATATCTGTATCTATGTTACAGGTATAACATCAGATCAGTTAAACACTCGAAATTAAGGCAAACTCATCAGTATTGAATCATGACTTCTCATTATCACTTTTTGGGCAGGTTCCAAAGATGTTCAAATGTCGGATGTTTGCTGGTGCGCACTATTCCAAATGTGACAAGGTGCTGTTTCATTTATGTACACGCTACGATTGTTCTACGCCTCTTTTGCCATCTGACCCTCTTCATTCTAGGTTTCTTCCATTGCCCTCAAAGACTCACCTTAGACTCTTTAATATCACCTTACATTCTCTTGTCTTTTTCTCTCCATCATAAATGAATATTTTAGTGACAAAATAACTATTTTCCCTGTAGAGATCCATCAATTTTTCAGCATTAATGGAGCTCATTTGGGACCATTTCCTCATTCTCGTTGTACAGTTTCATTTTATATTTTATGATTCCAACCATTAAATGTGGGTTCTTTATTTTTAATGCCCACCATTGCTTTTCACTTCAAATCACTCTGAAAAGATAAAAGTATTCGATCTTACTTTTAATGTGTCCCCCCCATCCTAGCAACTCAATAGTTCACCTGAACCTTAGTTCTGTGTGCTAATTCCCCAAACCAGTCTTTCTATCTTCACACTGTTTGCTACAGTAGGGTTTTTGTAATGGATCATTGTAATGGTCTGTGTCATCTCTGGAGACTTGGAGTTTAGGAGACTGAGGTTTAAAGGGAATCTAATAGGTTGTTGCTGTTGTTAACGCTGTAGAGTCATCTGTAATTCAAGACAGCAAACAGACACAACATCTTCTGTTTGGACTTCTTGTTTTCATCGGAAGGGTTTCAAAGCCCTTACACACAACTTTTACTTTTTAGTGACATGTTTTGTTAAAACTAAATCAAACTGGTTTTAGAAACACAATGTAGATTTAAATAATAAGTGAACTAAAATAAGTTAGTTAAAAGCTTTGGTTTTTTATAATCTCTGCTAACATCACTTAACATGACTTAACATCACTTGCCCCACAACTGTGGGCGCACCCCTCCACAGGCTCTGCGAGTTAAGCCCATTTGTTAAAATACATGTATGATTGCCTTTATTATACACATCTGGATCGCCAAGCCTCTCGGCTATCAATGTAATCTAACAATCAGTATTTTTCAAAGTCAATCCGATTAAAACCCATATCGCATATTTGCGTGTGCAAATATCGATTGTGCACGTATCACGCACGTAAACCACACTCTTATGTTAGGAAATGTAACAGGTCATACACTATTGTGAAATATGCACTCGCATTGGTCAAGACACGGTATGTGTGCTTGCAAAGTGCAGCACAACCGGCAAAAACATCTTATGAACATCGCGACACGAATTACGTTTATCGAATTTGATAAAACACACTTCGCTTTACCTGTGATGAGTTAGTTGAGAAAGATTGCCCCGGTAGACCGAAACATCTTTGAAAAATGATATTCGCAACAAACGGGGCTGGAATGCAATTTCTCAGTGAGGTATAATAAAACATTTGCACTCAAACTGTAGATTAGTACATATATTAATAAAATAACATATATAAGCACACACATTTGCATGTATAGACTTAAACATGCATGTAAAACTACCAGACCTATTTAAACAATTCTGACATTCATAATAAAACCCATAAGTATTTTAATATGTTCACTCACAATGCCCTAATCCTTGACAAATATACTAATTGTTGTATTGTAGTCCTATAGTGTAAAGGAGTTGCAGATGCATAATTCCAATAAAGTATTCATCAATATAAAAAGCATTCATCAGGCAAAAATGAAAACATTTCATTTACTTCATTTACTAAGTAGCAGTGTCATCCACATCGAATATTTAACCTGAATTGGAATCTCACAGGGGTTATCTACATTTTAATACCAAAGGAAGCTTTGTAACTTGTTTAGAACTGGAAAAAAAAACAAGGAAAAAAACTTTGAAGATGGCCTAGGGAGCTAGGGTATAAGAGGATAACTTAAAGCCTCACCACAAAGCCTGGTTGACATCTTGTCAGTGGGTGCGTTACTATGAAGAAGGCCCATCCTTTTGTTGTATGTTTGCCATATAAATCAACTATTCTACAGTACTATTTTGGCGGGTGAAGGCCTACCGTCACATATTGAAACATAGCCTTTTTTGTCAAAGTTAAGGTCTGGCTTGCAACCACATCAATTCTGGTAAAGCCTGCTATTTTTTGTGTATGGAGCAAAGATTTGCACCCGCAAATTGTTGCAGGCAATTTTTGACGGATGACTGAACTCATAATTAGTGCTCAAACAATCTTGTGAATAACATTCCTCTTTCTAATAATATACAGTTTGCCTGTTATGTATCTTTGATATCTTTGATTCATTCATTTATAGTGGATTCCATCCATAAAAATGGAACTTAAAACAAATTGTCTCCACTAAAAATACTTCTACTATGCATGTGTTGGCTTGCGGATAATGCAAACACAAGATTGGCTACACAGGTCACGGTTTGGCCATTACAAAGATCATTAGCTCTGTCAGGGTACAGAAATTAACCAGGAGAAAAAAGGTATATACGTTTTGTATTAAAATAAATACAATGAAATATACCCAAAGTTACAGATCGTCTCTGCAGAGGACTTATGGTGGTACGAGTGCGTACGCGCTCCTTGACCCATGACGTCCTTCTTCTGGTTTCTTCAATACATGCTCAGAGTGGCGCATACACTAAACCTGCCGAGTAACAGGGTAATCTGATATCGCCTCTTATTTTAAAGCGTGCTATAGTGGGGTCTAGTGGAGGCTGGTACAGATGTCTTCACCTACTCTGCAGATGTTAAACATATAATGAATATAACAAACTCTTGGGTCCACAATGCATACGTTTCTCATAAACTATATTATGTCTGATATTAGAACAATAGGTTTATCTTCATAGCTTATGCTTCATATAAAAATATAGTTTCCTCCAAACGCCATCTTTTCCAGATTTCTTCCATAGAGTTCTATTCAGAATTTCTGAAGTGGTCTGTCTCTTCTGTAGCGTATCTGCATATACCTCCGAAACCTTCAAGTGGAACAGTGACCTTACAAGGATGGCTGTAAGATGGATGATTACTGAAATGTCAAGATGCTTTTTTTAAAAGGTGGAACATATATATACCTGCATTACTTCCATCGTGCATTCCACTTATCATGGGTAACATGGGAAACCTTACACAGACCGACCAGTCCAGTTTAATTAAAATCAGATTACGAGAGCATCTAGGCAATGAGGCTAGATAAGGAGACACACATTGAGTCGTGTGTATGTGACCATGCGTGCCAAAGCTGCACAAACAAATAATAGGATTACAAATTAATCAGATCTCATTAAACACGAGGAAACTGAATCAACCATGCACCTGGGATATCAACACTAACCCCACAGCGGAACTGTGTCCGGCCATGTGACCACTATCCGGGTGTAATTATCTCTGGGCCCATCTGCCCAAGTATCTTTTAAAGGTGGAGTCAGCGATGCTGGAGAAAGATTATTGATAATTGAACTCGATCAAAACAAAAACACCTCGCAGTTCAAATGTCATGCACGCATTGTCAAGGCTGGGATAATGTGTGCAGCGTCCGCTCTGTGTGTGTGTGTGTGTGTGTGTGCTGAAAATATATTGTGTTGGCTCTGTAAATAGGAACATGGGAGTATTCTGAAATGGCAAATTTGGCAGGTGGAGAAAGAGCCAATCGTCTGCTTTATTACTGCCAAGCATTCACATATTTAACCAATCGTGTGGCTGCACTGACGCAGGCAGACTGATGCGCATGTGTACTAGAAGTTTAACCTGTGGGTAAAACTACTTTTTAAATCTTATTTTGGGTAAATGTCACCAAACATTTTCAGTGTTTGTTGTTATGAGATTTTATTGTGCTTGTATACATGCAGTGTTTATGTCCCGGTTAATATTGAAAGTGCAGTGCTCTCTCCCCATTAATTTCAACACAGTCTTCCTAAATAACTGCCCGGGGCGTTTCAAAGATGGCTGTCAAGTGGAGAGACCTGCCAATGAAGACTTTGGTAAGACACAGTCTGTTCTGTTTGCTTTACGGGGCGGCCAGCATGGTGCATCAATGATTCAACACAGGCATGCTGAGAGCTGTTAGAGAGCAGCTACAGCACATTGTGATCTGGGTCGGTGTTTGCCGAGGCTAAAACGTGTATGCGGCCCCTCCCCCTCACTTCCCACCTCACCTCCCGAGACACGCTGATAGAACCAGTTTAACCCCTCGCTCCGCTCACTGCGAAGGTGCTAGCGATTGATATATTCTCCCATGAATAATTCACAGAGGAGAACAAAACGACTCACCAGCGGTGAGGCTGTGGTGCAGAACGCGCCGGAGACGTCTTCGCACTCAAGTTGAGACGTTATGGCGGAAAGCCTCCTGCTAATTAAAGCTTTCTGCGCTGTACACCCCGTTAGCTCAATGGACAGAATCCAGGAGTCCAATAGAATTCCTGAAACGTCTGCTAATTAAACCAAATTCAGACTGTTTTAGACCCTTATATGTGCCAAATGAAAAGAAGAACGGTATAACGTATTTATTTCAGTTATATTTTTTTTGTTCATTAGACCACTACCCGTTGTCTTGTTGCTGGTAGAAGTGGAACTATCTAATTGTCATTTTATTGCCTTCCCGTTTGTGTTCATAAGTTATAGTTATATGGGGCTTTGTATGCACTGATGTGGTACAGTTATCACTGTAATGTAAACCGTAGTGTTTTTTTTCCAGCACAATTATGTGTCAGCATCTTGTAAAAGCAGAGAGCAGAAAACTTAAATTCCACAAACAAAAACAAAAATGTATTCAATCTACAAACTGTTGAAAGCCATTGTCAACAGTATATTGTTGGCTGCAGTTATTCAATGATGGACTAATTTAAAAGTAGTGATGGATATCGTTAAGATGTTAATGGTATTACTACCCTTACCGATACTGCTTATCGGTCCGGTACTTTAGTCTTTATCGTTTTTTTTGGGGGGTTAAAATTATTCTAATATGCTTGAGTCTCACGGTCAAAGAGTGAGACTACAGCTATTATTAACCAATAATACAGCGATTGGCGAACTGTTGTAGCCGATAAAAAGCAATATCATAACGTCACACAAGAGAATGCGGTAAAGTACAGAGCTTCGGTCTTCATAATTGCCTACACATAAATTGCACATGATATAAAAGTTTAGTGTATTTTTAAACATCCACCAAACTTTTAAACTATGAAAATATAGCTCAAAAACTGTTGTTTTAGTAGACTATATGTCACTGCTGGTTGGGTGTGTCAGCAGAGAACCTTTGTGTTTACAATTTGAATGTTCTTGTCATGAACCACCTTTTAGAGCATTGTGAAAATTCAATACTCAAAAATAAATGTTACTATATGGAGTTATTCTTATGCCAGAGGATGCCAACATCAACAGAAAATGCCTGCTAAGTTGTCTGCCTGGGTTATAAAGTCACAATGAAACCGTCTGAACCCAATGGAAGTTAGGTCTGTTGATTATCTTATTAAACACTACAGTACATGGAATGAATGTTGTTTTTTAGGGTTTGGCCATTGAAACGCTGACTTAAATTAAATCTGTAGATGTGTAAATCACTAGATCTATAAAACACTATTAGCTAATGTCATGAAAACAGTCTCCCAACATGTCACAAGCGGATGCAGCAAGCCAAACATCATGTCGACATTCCATTGAATGTACTGTAAACTCCTTGGTGTGTTTTAGCTTGAAACCAAAGAACACATTTCAATTATAATGTAGATACTGTATTTACATTGAGCATATGGAAATAGCCAGAATATGAGCATGATAAACTACACAGAGAACACACAGGGTGAACTACCCTGTAGCGTTGCAGTTCTTGACACACTCAAATGCACGCCAAACGCTCGTTATCATACCCAGTTCAAAGCCCCGTAAATCTTTTATCGAGGCCACTCTCCCTCACATACACAATCTAAGCTTCTGCGGAGGGCATTAAAGACTTATTGAAAATGTCTCCTCCTCCATCTATAATCAATGACGTTGGTTTATTTGAGGATCATAACGTTTCCACAGCGATTCACAGGGCCTACTATACCAGTCTAATTTAAGCTCGGGTCAGGCCAACGTCATGTTTAGTGTGCTGGCATCGCAATAAACAACATCAAACAGACTCATTCCTGTGAATTCGAGCGCCCACAGGAAAGATCTAGACTAGCAGGAACAGAATAGTGAGTTTGTAGGAGCACGGCCAGAATGTAAAATGTATACACCCAGTTCTCCCATATGTATCCAGAGCCATTTAAGATTACATTTGAAGACGGTGACAATTCCCCGAGGGTCCGAGTTATAAACACACACACAAACCACACACACACACACACACACAACACAACACACACACACACACAACACAGACGCACACAACACGCACACCACACAACACACACACAGACACACACACACACACGCACACACACACCACACAAATAAAACACACGCACACAACACACACACGCATACCGCACAACACACACACACACAACACACACACACACGCATACCACACAACACACACACAGACACACACAACACACACATACCACACACACACACACACATACCACACACACACACACCACACAACACACACACCACACACGCAGACACGCACACACACACACACACACGCACACACAACACACAACACAACACACACACAATCCTCTCAACGACTGCTAGTGTCAGTGTGTTTCTGCATGTCTTAATGGGCACGTGCACGAGCAGCCTGTGCAACTATCCCGGGTGAGTGCACGGCATCTGTGCACATCCACATTCATGGTGACGTGAACTGACATGCGTGTGTATGTGGGTCCACCTTTTAAGCTATGCACGCACGCACGCACACACACATACATGCACACAAGTTGTTTCACTGGTCTGTATCTCAAGGACACCAGCAAGAGGACTTCTTGGACTATTTGTAAGAGATAATTTAACTTTATTAATCCCCGAAGGGAAATTTAGGTAGGCTATTATTACAGCAACAGCAGAGATATTCTCTCTCTCTCTCTCTCTCTCTCGCTCGCACCGCGCGCGCGCGGGGGCGCGCAGGGGCGGGGGGGCGGGGGGCGGGCCCGGGGG
>JAODUE010001443.1:0-12466 GCA_027564755.1 Amblyopsis hoosieri
ACATCTGCACATTACAAGGTTGGTTTTCTCTCCCATTCACTCTGTCTCTCAACGCCCCCCCCCCTCCCCCCCCCCCACACACACACACACACACACACACACACACACACACACACACACAATAAAAAGGAGGAACAGGAGCAGAGATGAGGGATGAGCAGGGATACACAGAGCTAGAAAAGGAGCGCTGTGAGATAGTGATATGATTTACAACGCTAGAGGGGAGCGGTAGGGGAGCGGCGTGCACCGGGGTTGGCTGTCCTTGGCGTGTGACACCCATTAAGAGTTGAAACGCCGCAACGGATGTCTGTACATTATCACGGTATTATTGTCTTTACACAGGCCTAATGTGTGGCAGCCATTACAGTAAACCATCCTTAGCCTAGCCTTGCTAATGGCTCGTCTTGCACACCTGGGGGGGGGGGGGCAGTAAGCTAGGGCCCAATGCGGAGTGGCACCCGCATGCATGCAAGCGGTGATTCATTTATATTCATTAGTGGTCAAGCGCTGGGACTCGGCTCGCTAATTCCCTACAGCACACAGTGATTTCGTCCAATTGTTGACCTTCTGCGGACAGCTGTGGAATACAGAGGAGGAGGAGGGGAGGCGGGGAGAGGTTAGCTTAGGTGAGGAGGCTAGGAGAGGAGAGGGGCCACCAGAGAATTGATATGTGTGAAAGGAGAGGGATGAAAGGAGAGCAGATGAGTCCCTTGTGCACCATTGATCTTTTCAACAGTGAACACACTGAAGGAATCACTTGTGTTTTCTCTCAACGACGTGTTATAGGCGCTCTGGGGTGACAGTTAAATGTGTGTGTGTGCGCGTGCGTGTGTGAGTTTGTGCACGTGGGGCACGCACCTCTTAAGCTTCCCGCTCACTTCCTGTATGTAGTGGCAGTTCTTATCACTCCACTAATCCAGGCACGATGTGTCGCAGTGCTGAAGTCAAGTCCTCTATAACCTTAATTAACATGCAGGGACCTCCCAACAGTCCACAGGGACGATGGCTGGAACACCTAGACATACCCAATAGATGCCAGAGTGATGGATGACTTTAGCTCTGCACTCCTGCTTTGATTTGAGTCAACCTCTCCTTCTTCTCCAACGAATCATCGCTCCTACGCACCGGATCCCTCCATCCAACCCCAATCTATCATCCCCACCTCTCTTCGCTCATGCACGCGTTCGCGCACACACACACACACACACACACACACACACACACACACACACATGCATGTATGCATGCTTGAAACATACACGGGTCTTTAAGCAGGATGCGTTGATATCTTCCCCAGAAGCTTTTAATCTTGTTCTTAAGAGAGTCACTATCGGAGTAACTGTCTCTCTCACACAGCGTGGAGTTGAGTGCGCAAGCACACACGCACGCACGCACGCACACACACACACACACACACACACACGTGCACACACACACACACACACACACACACACACACACACACACACACACAATAATAGAGTGCTAACAACTGCAGACTACAGTACCAACACAGTTTCATAATGTTTTAATGTTACTGTAACTGTCTTTCTTTTCATTTACCTCTCTCCCTGTCTCTCTACCTCTCTCTCTGTCCCTCTCTCCCTCTCCCTCTCTCTCTCTCTCTCTCCTCATTAGCATGGTTGTGCACACCTGCTGTAATCCCTGTCTTTCTGACAGATTACTCCTCCCGTTCCACCTATAGATCCCTCCCTGGGTGCCCCCCGGCCCCACCCCCACCCCGAGAGCCAATAAATCTCTTGCCGATAAAACCCGAGGCTTGCGAGTATTGGGGCGGGGCGGTGGGGGATATGAGACGATGCTCATGTCTGCTAATGACTAGGGCTGCGTATTGGCAAGAATATGGTGACACGATGGTGGAATAGTTTGTGGGATAGCATACGTTTTTATGTCACTAGCAGCTTAATAAACATTTTATTTTCATAACCATAACCATAATCGTGTCCCTGGAGGAACAATACCATACAGATGTTGTAATAAACAGAGGTCCTTACCACGGATCGGATCAGAAGTCTAGAAAGTAACACAAGCAAATCACACTCATTTAAACCACATTCTGTGTTAGGGTCAGCAAATGACACACATTTGACTAGATGTGACCCACCCACTAGGGTGGGGGTCAACTGTCAACAGTTTTGCCGTGTTAAATATTCACTTTGCCTTCTGAGAGATTTCCAAAGGCCAATGCGAGTACAATGGGAGAATAAAATGCCTTTATATGTGTGAATTCTGTGTTAGTGATTTATGGCACAAACACAGCTAATTAGGTTAAGCCGTATGATGTACTGAATACAGGCATTCCCTCACGATACACACACACACACACGCATGCAGACATGCACGCACACACACACACACACACACGCTCGCACGCACGCAAGCACACACACACACACACAAACAGGCATGCAGACACGCACACACAGACACACAAATGCGCGCGTACACACACACACACACGCACACGCACATGCAGACACGCACACACGTAGACATGCATGCAGACACACACACACGCACACAATCACACAATCTTTATTTCTTTATTTCTTTAACTGTATCTACTTCTATTAAATAACGGTGACATCTCACAGAAAGCATGTAAACACACACACACACACACACACGCACACTCATTTTGATTTATATATTAACAAGAGCGTATATTGTGACATCTTTCTCAAATCTCTCTCTCTCTCTCTCTCTCTCTCTCTCTCTCTCTCTCTCTCTCTCTCTCTCTCCCACCCACAATCCCCCATTCCCTTGTATCTGCCTCACTCCCTCCATCTCACCCAGGCACCTACAGTAGCGCTGCTCTTAAATATGAAATTAAAATCTTAGGAGTGTTGACACATGGGTGCTTTGTGTGCCCATGTCTGCTTCTTACATAGAACTATATAGCTTCTTACTGCACCCCCCCCCCCCTCTTTTCCCTCCTCCCTCAGTCGTTTACCGGGTGCTCGGAATTGGGTCAGCGCCAGCGACGTGAATGTAAACGGTGTTCGCATGTTTTCTCTCTACGGTGTATGTATACGGTGTAGCCCTCAGCTCTGTAAACCTGCGCCTGTTCCCAGAAAGGCTGTGGAGGCTTTTGTTGGTGAACCACAGCGGTGTAGATGTTGTGAACCCCACATACGCTTACTACAAGTGAGGTGCATTGTTTACAATAACACTAAACTTAAAACTACAAACACATTACACTACAAACAAATTTTGTCCTACTTCTGTGTGACCTCGGGCAGTATTAAAATATTCACGTGTGTATGTGTACAATATACAGTATGTGTACTGTATAATTAGCTGAAGCTGTGCTCGCACGCGTCTGTGTGTGTCTGTTTTGAGTACTCGCATGCGTTTCAGCGTACAGTAAGCGCTTAGGGCTGTGTGCTCCTGTGTGTAGCAGGGAGATAGGGGTGTATTAATGCAGAAGCCCGTGATTTAGAGCGAGCCTCCCATCACCCTTGCCCCGCCCTATATCCCTGCAGTTGCTTGTTTTCTCACACATTTTCCCGCTGTAAACAACTTTATAGTACAGAGAGGTAATTAAGCGCAGACATTTCACATTAGCCCTAATGGCTGCGGGACATTACTAATTCACCAGGTTGCAGGGCAATGCAGCCCACTTGTCACGCAGGCTTAAAGTGCCAGTGCTGGGACTTCAGCACCAGAGCCGTGGAGAGAATGAGTGTTAGCGCTCCTGGACGTGAAGCTAATGCTAACACAGCGCAGCATTAGCTTCATTGCTGGTCTCTCCGGGCGCTGGCAACTTGTCATTCCTCACCAACACAGCCAACACTGTTATAGTGTTGGCTGTTGCAACATGGCTTTGTTATTCTGCATATTTATCGTGCATTTTTAGTACAGCCTAGTTGTTTCTTCTGTCTGCTACTTACAACAGTGATGCTAGCCGTTCTCTAGGAAGTTGTGAGCTCACCATCTGACATGTTAAGACTTGTTAATAACCTTGTGTTTCTACTGAGAGGGGATGTGTTTTATCAGCCCCGTGGGTTCCTTTTTATGTCTTCTGAACAAATGAGTAATTTGCATCTATATTTTTTCACTTTATTAATTTTTTTCTTATCACGTTAGATCCATGCTTTATCACTGGGCTATATTAAATCGACAAACTATATAAAACTAGATTAGACTGGTTAGGTCACAGTATTCCAATTTTCCAGAACAGCTTTACAGCATCATTTTATTGCAGTTTATAATTAAGCCAGTATAACTTTTCTACAATACCTCATGAGAATTAGTAAAACACCATAGCCATATTATTCAGAGTGTGGTATGGATGGTACGAGCATAACAAACAGAACCAAACTTCAGAAAGAAAATTAATCATGAAAACAATAACATACCTGTTGGCAGTTCCCATGAGTGTTATATTATTCTCTTTATAGTGTGTTCAAAGAGACTAATAACTTATTTACATTCCCCACAGTTATTTGAGGGGAGAACTTCTTTCTAGATTACCGTTATAATCTGCTGTGATAATGGATTCTGAACTGAACAGTGTCATATTCAAGCAAAGGAAATCGCAAATCTGTCTCAGCTGTCTCAATTGCCCCATAACAGCAGGACATATATTGCTTTATCTTCTTTATTTATGTCTTATTTATGCCTGTCTGCTAACTGACAGAAGAGACCAATTTACCACCTCCAGTATTTGCATAATCAGCATTTGCCAGGGTTATTATTAGCATATGTAAGGCCATTTGCATATGCTGCTGGTATTTGGGAGACACTCTGGAAAAGCTGTTCGATAATTGAAGTATGTGCGACTTGTGCGTATCGGCATGGTGTGTTGTGTGTGTGTGTTCTGTGTGTGTGTGTGTGCGTGTGTGTGTGTGTGTGTGTGTGTGTGTGTGTCTGTATGAGACAGATGGTTGAAAGAGGACACAAGTCTCTACTGAGCGATATTGGATACTGCCTATGAGACACAGCGGACCAGGATGGGGTACCATTTTATTGCGCTTTTTAAAAGCCGTTTTTATTTTAACGGCTGTGGGCATATAGTCCCACATTTGCATAATAAAATTATGAGGTACACAGTCGCAATGTGCTAAAACTGCACAAGGCAATATACAGTAAATTATATTGACAGAGGGGGGAAAAAGAGCCACAATGAGCTTTTACAAAAGGCTATAACCATGATTCCACTAATGTGTTTTTATATAATGGCAATGGTCACAGCAGTAGGCCTAATAGTGTAGTATAGTGAAAGTATTGGCTGTCCAGCCGACGCAGAGGTACTGTAGTAATGCCAAGGCAAAGCCTGTGCATCTGCTGCAGTATACATCGGTAGCAACTGTGACCTCATTTCATTTCACGAGCCCCCCCTGGACGGCTGTCAGACACCGGGATCAAAGTGAGACTGGTAGTCGTAGTAACACTTGCTTTATTCAGATCTGCCAATATCTGGAGCAAAGGATAACACGCACTCAACGTGGCGCGGTGGGAAGATTCCTGTAACTCCTCGCTCTTCTTATAGTGTGTGTGTGTGTGTGTGTGTGTGTGCGTGCGTGTCTCTTTCATCTTTACCTCTCCTTTATTCTGCTCCTCCTCCTCCTCCCTCTCGCTGCGGCTCCTCTCTGATGAATCCCCATACGTTTTTTTATTTTTTATTTATTTATTTTCACCTCCCCCCTTCATCATCGCAAACCCATTTGTCTTCCTTGTTTTTTGCCTCCTTCCCCCCTTCCCCGACGCTCCTGGGTTCTCCCCCGTGATATCGCTTCTATCCGTCACCCGTCATCCGGCCTGGTTTAATTTCCTGTCTGCCTCACTGTCTACAGTATGTCAGCGCCGCTATTAGCTGAGGTCACTGCTAACGGCTCACTAATGCTAACAGCGACTACAAAGGGCAACCTTTGCTTCTAGTGTTTGACTTTAATGTGAGTTACATAAGGCACAGCTCTTCTTCTGCCACTAGGTGGCTCTCTAAGAACTGAAGTCTATTTGAATGTCTATTCAAATAGAAGAAGTTCATCATCAGTAATTTTCAAGAAGAAGGTAATGGCCTCAATAGCAATTTTTTTTCAGATCTGTTGTAAAAAAAATAAAGAAATTGCAAGCGGCACCGTGTGAAAAAGCAACGCTACGTGCTAGATCAGCTTAGCTGGGGAGACAGGTGCTTAGCTGATTGCTTACACCTGTCCCCTTGAGTCCCCAGAACCACACCGCGCTAATGTTGCCTTCACGCCATTTCGGTATTATGGTAAATACGAGTTTCCAACTTTTTCAAATGGCACATGAACGACCCCAAGTCGTAATTCTGAGTGGGAAATTCATTCAAATTATTTTGATAACCGAGTTCTCGAGTTTGGTGACCTTCAACCCTTGAACATGGCAGAAAATAGGAAATTGTTATTCCATGATTTTGTGGTCGCTTCACCGAGTGGATCGCTATAGTTTTCGAGCGTTTTATTACTTTGTGCGAACTAAGTATTACTCCCATCCAGTTATTAGATAATAGCAAACCGGCTATGTCTAACTTGAATGCCCCTACCGCGGGTGACATAGAAAAGCTCCCACCACGAGCATGTCCCTACGGTTGCAAGATATCCGCGTTGTTATTCACCCTGTATGCGCGGCTTGTCTGGGGCTGCGACACGCCCAAGAGGCGATAGATAACTCCGTCCAGGGAGGGTCAGCATTCGACTGTGTGGACATGAAGGAAATGGGTGTGTTCCACACGCCACCAGTAGAGCCTTTAGCCTCTCACCTGCACCAATCCGAAATGTGGGTGCGGATCTGCTCTCCAGAGGCAATCGCCAATATGCAGATTGGAGGCTTCATCCGGAGGCGGTCAATCAAATCCGGAGGTGGACATTCAAAGATGGGCGCGCTGCGGCACACCAGAGACAGACCTCTGTGTGTCCAGGAAGAACACTAATTGCATCCGGTTCTTCTCCTTGAGGGATCTGGATGCACCAATGGGGGTGGATACACTTGCACAGGAATGGCCACAGAGCCTTCTGTATGCGTTCCCACCACTTGTTGTCATTCACCCTACTCTGTGTAGAGTAAGGGAGAGGTGCCTATCACTGATCCTTATAGCTCCTCACTGGCCAGAGAAACACTGGCTAGCAGATGTAATTCAGCTCCTTTGTGTTCAACCATGGCCACTTCCACTGCAGAGGGACCTGCTTTCACAAGCGCAAGGGGAGATCTTCCACCCCACATCCAGAGCGCCTCGCTCTCTGGGCTTGGCCCGTGAAAGGCTGAATTTGAATGTGGCCGGACTTCCACAGAATGTCATAGCGACAATTCCAAGTGCTAGATGCCTACTCCACTAGAACCCTTCATGACCATAAATGGCGTGTGTTTGAGTAGTGGTGTGCTGAGTTGCACACTGTGACTTTCCTGAGCTCAGTGCCGGTGATCTTGTGTTTTCCTCCAGCTACTGGATAGACGGTAGGCGTACTATTACAGTATACCTGGCTGCGATATCAGCACGCCATGTTGGTTTTGGTGATGCGACAGTGGGGCAACCCCCCCTTATCTGCCGCTTTATGGAGGGTGCACGGCGACCATGTCCAGTATCCAGACAGATTACTCCGGCACGGTTGTGTGCACACTCTACCAGGGGCATGGCTACATCCTGGGCTCTTTTCGAGGGCATTTCTATCCAGGACATTTTTATGGCGGCGAGTTGGTTTTCACCTCATACTTTTGGAAGATTTTTCAATCATGATGTTACTGCACCATCACTGGCGTGTGGGCTCGTCTGAGTCTCACTGTTCTTCAGCCTAAATACGGTTGGCAGTCAGTCTTTGAGATAAGCTTGTCTGGCAATACGGGAGTCAGTATATCCCCATTGAGAGATACCGAGTGAATGTTTGAAAGATACATTAGCTTACTTACGTAACCACTGTTCTCTGATAACATGAGTGAGGCATCTCACCACCCTCCTTGCGTGAAGCGAGGAAGAGGTGTGCTTATTTTAAATGACTTGATGACGCTGTGTCAGCCGTATATGTAGGGAGAGGAGTAGCCCTCCTCATGACTTGAGCACCATGGCTGCCAGCCTAAAGGGGCTGGCGTAATGATGTTTGGCTTCTGAGGACTACGCACAAGGGCGTGCCCCATAGTGAGATACCTCCCTCGTGTTACGAGAGAACCGAGGTAACCTAAAGTTTTGATTCAACATTCATCTGTTACAGCTTTGCGTGACACAATTAAAGCTTGTTTTTCATTATTTTGTTTTCTTTAGTTTCATGTATGTCACAGATCTGAAACATGCATGAGAATTGAGAAATAAATGAATCAGGAATTCTAATGCGTGCATTGCAAAGAATTAGCGTTGCACTTTCATTTCATATTGGTCCGACAACAAAGCACTTGAACACGACGTACTCGTAATTCCGAAGTGGGAGAACCTATGTCAAGCACGCAAAGACAGGATAGGCCGTCCTCTGCCCTACAAACAACGCTACACAACCACCACAATCACACAGTACACGATATCTCCCATCCCGTTTGAGTTTATATGTATTATTTGTATTTTTATGGTCAAGCAGGTCACACTGTCCTACCTCTTTCTTTCTCTCTGTTTCTATTCCCGCTGATAAATAACCTGGCTGGGTGCCAGGTGCGGCGCGTTTAACCATGGGTAATGGGGCGTTCGCCGTGCTCTCAGCCTGACATTGAAACGAATTAGACAGAGATGCCAAAGAGCTGTGCACAGCACTGTGGCACAGTATGAGCAGGTTTTGGGCTGGAATGATTACACCCCTATTAAAGGTGATGTATAGGTTGGAATATAGAGCTATACATTTTGTGTAATTTCTTATAAATGCCATAGACATCTGTCAGCTATCAGTGAATGAAATATAAGCTCTATAAGAGTATCTGTTATGGGTGACAGCCCCTGCCTCTATTTAAGTAGATTTACATTTGTTAAACCACACCCAAAAGAATTCTGACAAATCGTGATGGTTTGGTCAGGAAAAAGGCAAACCTCAATGCCTGTCAATGACATGAATTGCCGCACAAACCTGAATGGCACTCAAGATGGAGGAATTAGAGGAAGAGGGGGTGGGTTTCACAGTTGTTGCTCTCCTTTAGCTATTCTGTAGCTCTCGTTGCAGCTCTCAAAGCCTGCAGCAGCCTTACAACTCTACACAATTAAATTGCTATTTTAATTGACCTGAATTTGACCTTGAAATTGAATGAGACATTAACTTCAAAGGTTTCAAAGCCACCAATTCTACAAGATTAGATACTTAATGATTTGGTGTGTGTATGGAAAGGCTGTTTTTCTGCGTATCAGAGCAGATGATTGAACTAGGTCTCCAACCAGTAGGTGTTTGTTTCAGAGCCTCTGATCCAAACGCACGCACGCACACACACACACACAGACACTGCTGACTGACTCTTAAGTGTGTCATCACAGAATCAAAGGCAGACCGTGTTTGCTTTAGTCTTACATGATTTGAACTGTCTTCCATAGTCATGGCGTGAGCGCACGTTGTGCATTTGTAGGCTCCAGCACTCTTCCGCCAAGAGAGAAGATTAAAGAGCTGAACAGATGAACGTTGAAGGGAATTGTAAATAGCGCGAAGAGACGGAGATGGTTACGGGGTTTTGTGTGTCTGGTTACGTCTAACCGCAGACGTGCGCTGTAATGGATCAGAACGCGAAGCTTCTCCACTGAAATACAAAGTACACAGAGCTGACCTACACACAGAGAGAGAGAGAGAGAGAGAGAGAGAGAGAGAGGCTGACTCAGCCTCGTATATTGTGTGTGTATTAACAGCTAACACTCTTCTCTGTCCCGTTCACCCCTCTTGTTCTCTTGTTCTCTCTCTTCTCTCTTGTGCTCATCAATGTTCCCCTACTTTCATTATTTCCTCCTTCCTCTTCTCTTCTCTTCCCTTCCTTCCTTCCTTCCTTCCTTCCTTCCTTCCTCACTTTGTCTCTCCTCTACCCCTTGCCTGCCTGTGCTGTCCCGGGGGCCCAGAGAAAGGTAAATCCTCGCCGCGTTGTGTATGCGTGCGTGCGTGCATGCATGTGTATGTGAGATCCGCCCCTTCGTCGCGTCAAGTCGTCCGCCTCTCAGCCCCGCCGTCACATCTGTGGGCGCGGCCGTCAGACCTGTGTCACGCTTGCCCCCGCAGACACTGTTGCTCTTTAAAGGAAACGTGGCCAGACTCACTCAACCCCCAATGCTACATCACCAGCCATGCAGTCAGACTGGCCACAGGCTGCTTCCTTATTGAAAAAGTCCCTCTGTGAAGACCGTACACACGTCATAAAAGAGCCATTTGAGGCAAGGCCACTGCTCTCCCTGCGCTGATGACAAGTTGCCTTGGTGTCCCTGAACAATGTGCACTGACCGCCCACACACACGCACACACACACGCACGCACACACACACAGCGTTTCCATCGTGGCCACAGGTGGCGAGCATTATCGATCCAAAGCGTGTGAGCGCACAATTAAGCAGAGGAGACAGGATGGGCAATGGACTCATGAACACACGGGCCCAGCTGTGATAAACGCTGGCTGTGTGTCTGCGCTCTTCTGGTCGAGATGGTTCCGCTTTGTGTGGTGGCATTGCCGTCCAGTTAGCCTGCCTGCACGCCTCCACCCTTGTTATTTCATCCATTTCTCTGTCATCTCTGTATAATGCTGTAGATCTTCGAGTGGGTCTCATACCTGTTCCATAGAAGGTGTTCACAGTTCTTTGTGTGTGTGTGTCTGTGTGTCTGTGTGTCTGTGTGTGCATTTATGTGATTTTTGTAAAAGAGTGTCCAGGCGAGAAAACATCTTAATTTCCTTTCTCGAATGCTGTTTCCTGGGGCAAACATTTGCCCTCATGTGCACTGTATTTGTGCATGTGTGTGTGTGTGTGTGTCACCTTAGCGTTAAGTCCCTAGTACAGGCTTCCCCAACCCTGGTCCTAGAGGGCCGCAGCCCTGCATGTTTTAGATCTCTCCCTGCTCCAACACACCTGATTCTAATGAATGGGTCATTATAACAAGCTATTCATTAGAATCAGCTGTGTCGGAACAGGGAGAGATCTAAAACATGCAGGGCTGCGGCCCTCTAGGACCAGGATTGGGGACCACTGCCCTAGTAGATCAAGAAAGGCAAAACAAGGAATAATAATCTGTGTCTGCATGCTGTATATCAAACAGACATATTTTTCTGTTAAGGGATGTTGAGACATTTTCATTTACCTTTATTTCCAGCATACATGCCGTCTTGTTAAGATAAGCAGGGTTTTTGTACCACGTGGTGTGTGTTACATGCGTGACGTCTTCCCTCAGGGACTTTGCATATGTGGCGCGGGACAAAAACACGCGTGTGCTGAAATGCCACGTGTTCCGATGTGATACCCCTGCCGCAGCCATCGCCACAAGTCTCCACGAAATCTGTTCCAAGGTGGGTGACACATCACCGTTGACTGTGAAGCTACCCTGTAAGGCTGTTAACTAGTTTAAGAGGGGGAGTGGGGGGCTGTTTTAGAGGAAGGAAAATTATTTTAGACTAATGGGAATAGTGTGTGTGTGTGTGTGTGTGTGTCTCTATCTGTGCATGCATTTGTTAAGATGAAGCTCTTAAAGGAGCAGGATAAAGAAGGAATACAGAAGTAATGTACTGTAGCAGCTTATACTCTTATGAGAGAGATATTGATTGATTGATTGATTGATTGATTGATTGATTGCTTGTCATCTCAGAACAAGCATTTCTGAATGGCGTGAAGCGAGCTGTAAATTTGAGTCACGCACACACACACGCACGCATGTAGTGTTTTACCAAGGCAACGGTACCCCCATACTTGTGTTGATAAAATGAGTTCTGTTGAATGCACATGTCCATGTGTTAGCTAGTTGACTTTGATTGTTAGCTAGTTTACTTGGATTGTGCGCTGTTTTGCCGTGCACGTGAAGTTCACAGCGTAGTGTAACACTCAACACCTACCCAGGGTATAGTTGCGGTATTCTTGCATACTTTCAATTACGGCCAATAAAATCAGCTCTTCTCGTTACCCCTTCCCAGCAGTAATGCAGAAGTGACTTCGGCTCTATAGTTGCGGAACTCTCGCATACCTACACTTCAATTTGATATATTACGTTATTACGTTACTGTAGCAATCGACATTCGTATGATTTTGCTATTCATTTGTAAACCCCAGTCTTTTCCTGTACCCCCTGCAGGGTGCTCAAGTACCCCTAGGGGGTACACATATTCCTGGTGCAGACGTCCTCGCTACAGTTAAGGCCAGCAGTGACCTTGTAAAGGACAATACCGCTTGCCAGCGCAGGTCTCCCCTGTGGCCTCCTGTTCTTTTAGGGAAGCAATTGTGACCCACTTATGAAGGAAGCAATCGCTGCTTTTCCTCTTCGACGTATCTCCCATCTGAGAGAGAGAGAGAGAGAGAGAGAGAGAGAGAGAGAGAGAGAGAGAGAGAGAGAGAGAGAGAGAGAGAGAG
>JAODUE010001444.1:0-12465 GCA_027564755.1 Amblyopsis hoosieri
GTCTATGCTGTGTATGAACTACATTCTCCGAAGCAGAAATACGTTATCTTACGTTAGCGTGGCACACTTTCATAGTGCCTTTAAATGCAGTTGTAGCCTACAGGGTTAAATCTGAAATGAGGACGTTGGAAGTATTGCCGCTATAAACAATAGGCCTAGTTTGATCTGTAATCGGAGACGTGACCTAATTCCTGCTCTATCAGCCTCGCGAGATCATGGTGGTCTCGCGAGGCTGATAGAGCAGGTATTAGGTCACGTCTCCTTCTGTTTAATTTCGCCGTGACTTGTGACAACAATTCCTCTGGCATGTCAGGTTAGCTCTATCATACCGCCGCAAGAGTCTGCTGTCGCCGCTTCTACAGCGGTCTGTTTATCTCACTGCTCCAGTCTCAACTGCAACTACGTAATGTTTTACACAAACCGCCGACAGTGTTTTGCCGAGAGCTGGAAGCGATGTTGCGCCCGTGATTGGGTCCCCTTGATGGGATCGCGCATATTACGATTCACTTCCAGAATGATAAGTAGATGCGTAACGCGCTAAAATATAGAGCTATTTATCCATTGAACATGAAGAGTAGATACTGAAAACTCCTTTAGTCGCAAAGGCACAGCGAAAATAGGCCAGAACTTTTTTTTTTTTTTAATCGAAACACCTGCAGCCAGCAACTGGATAAATATAACCCTCCATGACAAGTGGGAGTAAAGTACAGAAAAAAGGTAAACCTGTCATTTCTTTTGGCTCATCGTAGCTGTGATTGTGTTGAACATTTAACACACTGCAGGCTGTGCAGGGATGATGTAATCTTGCTCGCGTTTCTCTCTTTACGTGCGCTAAACTACCGAAATCTGGTACCGTTTGATTTAATCGTAATTCGTAATTCAGTCGGTACGATTAAAAGTACCGAGTTCGGTACCCAACCCTAGTGCATGCGCGCGTGCAAGTGTGTGTGCGCTCACTCTGCCCCCTCTGGAGAAAGCAACATCAGCACCCCAGGGAGAAATGAAGCCCCACATGCTTCCACTGAAGGGAAACGTTGAGAAGCAGTCTGTTAGAACAACACTCCCAACATGGAAATAAATAAAGCACGTACTATAACAAACAGTAATAAACAATGAAGACTGTACATATTCAGATTATGTGGCTTGTCTTCGCTGCCTGGGACATTTCATTATTAACGAATATCCATCATGCTGCTATTTAGGGCTGAATTACATACAGAGATGACCAAGGTTCCCACACTAAAAAATCAAAATCTTACCAAGTATATTTGTCTAATGTCTAGTAAAAAATATCTAAATATACTTAATATAAGACACAATTACCTAACAAGAGCTCATCTATCCATATATAATGTCTTATTTCAAGAAATCTTACAAGCAAACTTTCACTTGTTCCATTGGCAGATTTATTTGCTTATTATGAGCAACTTTGACCTTGTATTCTGAATTTGTTTTACTTATTTTTGAAGAGCCATTTTTTGCAGTGTCCCACTCTGCAGTAAGTCAAATGACAAATTCCTTGACTTCAACTGTCAGGGAAGAAATTACCTAAAATGAGCTAAAAAACTGACCAGCAAAATGATATCTGTGTAAATGAGACAAACAATAAACAAACTGAAAGTCAATGTGATGGTATTTTTATTTAAACGGTTCAACCTAGGGCTGGGCGATATTTGATTTATATCAGTATATTTTCAAAAGAGATATAACATTACACAATATCGTTTATATCTATATAGTTGTATTTACAGTTGTTTTCAGAGTAGCCAATGAGAAAGCAGATACTGAGTCACATGCTCAATTTCCATTTCTGACAAATAGATACAGGTAGCCAGCTAGTATTACAAGGAACCCTGTAATATCACTGGTCGCTGACTGACCCGCCATCCAGGGTGGCTGTGTGAACTGAACGCTAAAGCGAACAGGGTTTCCAGAATATAATCTCAGCAACAATTGAGCCGAGAGCAATATTCATGCGAAGCCAGGCTAGACAGTTTGGCAGAATGGCATAGTTTGGGGGGGGCTCCTGATCACACGCAGGTATGTGAGTATCTAACAACCTTTAACCCCCCACACAAGCCTGCAGTAGGCAGACTCATACGCAGTACGGTAAACAAGCATGACGATATCAACCGACACAACCTGAACACACGCGTGTACGAAACAGAAGACAAGTATGACATGCTAACAGACCAAAGCAGAAGGGTGGGGTGTCCTGCTACAAACCTCTCAATAGAGATAAAATGGCCGAGCCTATTTTAACAAAAGAAAGCTTTATTAAAGGGCCAATGAATATGTTTGTGTGAGTCAGCTGGGTGTTGTGACTGTCAGCAGATGGCCGGCAGCGCGTGGACTTCCGTGGCCTTCCAGAACTAATGCTAAAGTTGAGCACAAAACCCTGAGAAGTTCAAGAATGTACTTAAAGCTTAAAGAATATGTGCACTGTGTGTGAGTGCTGTGTGTGTGTGAGTGCTTGCGCACGTCTGTGTGTGTGTGTGTGTGAAGTACATGTGTGCATGCGCGTGCGAGCGTGCGTGTGCACGTTCACTACCTGCTGCCTCTTGTATCGTACTGCCTCATGTTCTTGACGAAGTGGACCTTCTTGGCCAGCCGAGGCCTGGGGGAGCCAGACAGGTTACGAGCCCTGAGAGGGAGAGACAGGGAGAGAGAGAGAGACAGGGAGAGAGAGAGAGAGAGAGAGAGAGAGAGAGAGAGAGAGAGAGAGACAGACAGAGACAGACAGACAGACAGACAGACAGACAGAGAGACAGAGAGACAGACAGACAGAGACAGGCAGAGAGAGAGAGAGAGACAAAGAGAGAGAGAGAGAGAGAGAGAGACAGACACAGACAGAGGGAGCAAGAGAGGGAGAGAGAGAGACAGACAGACAGAGAGAGAAAGAGAGAGAAGTGAATAATTCATTTTCTGCTGTCACACTAACTAACCTATTTCATTTACAGTTAAAACAACCACATTTAGGAAGTGAACATCAAACGTTCAAAGGTGTAGCAGGACAATTGCACATACATATGCCTCCTGAACAAGCTTATGACACGTGTGCACACGCACACACACACTTTGCTCTTGCACGTCAGTAAGCGTGACCCAGGGCAGTGCACTGCACATACACACACACACTCTTATGACGCGCGTGGACGCACACACACACACACACACACACACACACACAACTCAGAGCAGAGAGATCAGATCTGCCTCTGAGAAGAGGAATGGTTACACAACACTACTAACGCACCATCTGTCACGGCTTTCTGGTTACCTGGGTGCTTAACACACTGCTGGGGCGTGTGTGTGTGTGTGCGTGCGCTTGTGATGAAGCTGGTGGCACATGGTCAGATGTTACTGAATGAATGTGAGTCAGGCCCCCAGTTAGTGCCAATACACACACAACCACCGCTCCATCTCCTGGTGTGCGTGTGCCTGGTGCACGTGCATGTGCGTGCACGTGCCTCCCGACATTCCGCCGTGATCCACAATCCCACAGTGGAATCTTCCAAACCAACCATTTCCATGGGAACCCTTATTCCTGAATGTTGTGGAATGTTCCCATTGTGTGGGAATGGAAACATTTGGATGAAGATGAAGATGATGATGATGATAATGATGATGCTGGTGGTGGTGGTGGAGATAGCGATGATGATTGTCATAATGATTATGACAGCATCGGAGCTCTGGGTGTTGCAGAGAACAGTCCTTATAACTTATAAGAATAATTTCAATGATGCTTGTTTGAACAAACTATTTCTTGGGATTCATAATACCAAGATGTGGCATTTTAAATGCTAATATAATGTAAAGTAGCAATTGTCACACCCAGGTCCGGGGGTGTGATAAGGCCGTCGTGCTGCCACGCCGGTTCGTCATCACTGGCTTGATCACCGTGGCAACTCTTCCCCACGTATATCGTGTTATGTTGTTAATGCTTTGTGTTGGTTTGATCATATTGTTTTGAGTTTGGCCGTTTGCATTAAATACTGCTATTACATTCCTCTCGTATACTCTGTGTGTTTGTTAACGTTACAGTAATACATAAAACACAAAACACAAAAATAAAACTCTCACCGTAAGGTTAACATCCCATCATTGTGTCAGTTAAGGTACCAGAAGGGCTATAGTCACATAGTATACAGTACAGGCCATAGAAACTGTTCCTCATTCATTCATTTATTTATTCATCCTGTAAAGTTAGACATTTTAGTGGATTGACTCGCTTTTGGAGCTTGCCTTCATAACAGCAGTGGAGTTAATCAGGTACCACGGCAACCACGTTAGCTTTCACACATCTCATTCCCATGGACGTCGGCCATGTTTTTCTGTTAGTGTTTCTAAACGGCGGCCATAGAAAACAAACGGTTCTCCAATTTTAAACAAGGTCAAATAGACCAACAATACAGTTAATTCAGTTTAGTGCACGTGATTTTTATTAATTTATGTAATTGTTTGCGTTTTTAAATGTAATTTGTATTGCATCTTTCTTGGGTGTATGTTTTAATGATGTTGTAAGCTCTAATCTTTTGAGAACAATTGTCTATCACAGTGCGATGAAAAAATGTATTTAAATGTAATGTACAGAATCTGTATAACATACAGGGGAAATAATGGGACAAAACTGTTCTTATAACATGCTGGTCTCACGCACGACAAAAAGACTTTATTCCAATTTACTTTTTTTTTTTAAATAAATATTATTTCCCTGTAGACGTTTCCCTAAAATTAGCCAGCCCAAGTGGAGCTGAGCTACTTATAGATGCAAGATTATGTTCTTAAGATAAAAATACTTCCTTTTCGATCTGGTGCGTCAGCAGTGAACACAAATGTGTCTGAGATTGTGAGAAACACGGTAGCTTGCTCAATGTGGAGCCACGTCAAGTTCATCGGAGCTGAAAACGTTCTGTACACAATGCGCTAAAAATAGAGCATTGGTACAATGCTCTATTTTAAAGTGACATCATTCGTAGAATTTGCGATTCTGTTGACGCTGCCTTCCTCTAATGAAAGCAGCCGATTGATCTGCTTCAGGTCTTCACTCTATGCTCGCACGTCTAACTTTCCACAGAAATGATGACTTCATCTCCCTCTGTGTCTTTTCTCCACGTCCTCTGTCCTTCACCACTTCCTGCTCCACTTCCTGTTTACATGTGGCTGTCACACAGCATTTAAGCCACAGAAATGTGGACTAGGTGATTTTTCTCCACCTGGTCAAGGGGAAGGGTGGAGGACTTGTGTTTTTGGTCAGTTCTTCTAATTATGCAACTGGTCACTAAGTAAGATGTTACTTGTTCATGTTTGCACAAGGTCTGGAAATCTCCAATGAAACTGAAGAAAAATAAATGAATTCATTCAATAAGGAGAAATTACTTTTGTGTGGATGAGCCTCTCCGTGTCTGCCCCCCCCTTCCCCAGCCTGCAGCTAAAAACCATGAGAACTCAATCTCATCTCTCCATTTAGAGCTGCTTTTAGCTCTCGACCATGATTACACTTCCGTTGTGTGCCCCCTCACCCCATCCTGCAACTCGCCATGTGGAACCACACACACACACACACAGATGTAATTGCAACACACTAAGACAAGCAAATGTTCCAGGCATTTATCTCTCTGTCTCTCTTCGACTCATATTTCATGTTTCTCATGTAATACTACAATATTATGCCACTACACTTGCTTTCGGTTTAAGAAAAAGATGACGCCCAAATGTTGGAAAATTTAAATATTGGCTACTGCAATGTACACAGGCTAACCCTAATATATGTGACACATGCACACTTGTGATCATACGGTTTGTGGGGAAGATACGTAGTCTGATGTCGATTTAACCAAATGCATGTCAGACAGGCTAGCTAACAAAACGCATGGAAATCAGGACATTTTAGGAAAATGACGCCGGCCGCTTGACTCTCATCACTGCACTGTAGCGAGGGGGGGTTTCTTCGCCGCCCCGCTTTAAAAACTAGTGCGCCTATTTCAAACACTTGCTGTAGTGATGGTTGCATCGTAGTTTGATTCAACATGCAATTAAAGACTATGAAATCGGCGTCCTGCTTCAGGACGGGTAATTTCCCTCAGTGTAAACCGTCAAATTGACGGCTTTTTCCGTTTTTGTTAGAAATATTCAGTCAATGAGTCAATGATGGTTATTTTTTACAAATATATTGCCGACGAACGAGTGCCGCCATCTTGGAAAGGTCGAGGATGGTCAAAAAAGTTAGCCAAATACGTACATTTATACAGAGTTTGGAGTAGGGGTGCACGATATTTACAAGATGTGATATTGCGATATTGATCATGAAAATTGCAATATTTTGATATTTTTAAACATAAATAAAAACACACAGGTCATGGGAAAATGCATAAAAATATATTCATAACATATCCAAACAACACATTTTCATATTCATGCAATTTTCCACAGTCATTTTGGACTGGTACAACAGGAATTCCTGGATACCGATGAGGCATTTTGGCCGCTAATGTTTCCCTGTTCAACCTCTATTATGTAATTAGCTTCCTCAGTCACACATCTTTTCTGTCTAAATCAAACACAACTAAGCCAAACAGCCAATGGACGCATCTCTCCACTAAATAAACTGAATATTGCACTTCCTGCAACATTTTCAATATGATATTGCGCAATGTGATATTGCGATAACGATACTGAATCGATATATTGTGCACCCCTAGTTTGGAGATGTCTTTCTAACCCGCCTGCGACAGCCACATCATTGATTGGTTTTCTAAGATCAGTTATCTGTACCGGCCATTAGAAAGGAAAAATCTGACTACCACCGATCTCATATTTTGAGTGAAAATCTGCCAATTCTGATCTATTTCTGATCGTTCGTTGCATCCCTAATTAGGCCTATGTAGAAAGGTTTTACACACACACACACACACACACACACACACACACACAATTCTCTTTTTACCTAAATTTATTTGTAAACAATAACCTCAAAAGAGAGGAAAAACTGTATGCATGTTACCTTTTTTATCTTAAAGATCATTACCATCTGAATCCCTGAGCAAGTTTACATAAGTGTTTATTATTTTTTGCAGTGGCGCCACACATTAGCATTGCTCTGACAGTTTTCAACAAATTAGAAATCACAATAGATCGCCTTGCTTGCAATATATCGAATTGTGTCGCCAGATTCTTGCCAATACACAGACCTACCACACACACACACTAGTCAGTGTAAACGGCCATGTTGCATCACCCAGATTAGGAGATCAACTATTTCTTTTTGCTCTCCTCCCTCCCCCTCGCATCATCTCACACCCCTTTCCCTCTACAGCCCCAGACGTGGGCCAGGGGATCTGCACCACACCTTCATACCAGGCCCATTCTCAAAGGGCTTCACGTGGAATTCAGGAAACGAAACAGCAGCACACAACCTTCAATATAGAAAGGAAGAACTGCTTACAAATCAGTTACTAAAAAAGGGGTGGCGGTAATGCCTGTCTGTCTGTCTGTCTGTCTGTCTGCAACAGCGTTCATATGGGGGTGGGGGGTAATGCCTGTCTGTCTGCAACAGTGCTCATACGTGGGGGGGGGAGGAATACCTGTCTGTCTGTCTGCAACAGTGTTCTTATGGGGGGGGTAATGCCTGTCTGCAACAGTGGTTAGTTATATACAAGTTACAGGCACACCCTTGTGACCAGTCACACACACACACACGCAGACACACACATACTGTACACAGTGTGTGTGTGTGCGTATGTGTGCGTTTGCTCTGGATAACATTACCTTTCTCACAATCACACACTCAAGCGTGTTTACACATTTAAATCTGTCATATTGATGCCTGGCAGGATTTCACACACAGAGCGATACAGTCCAGACACTATGTGTACACAGAGTGATTAATTTCCCTAACAAACCACAGCCAATGACATTAAACCAGGAAATGATTCAATGAGGACATAGGGAGAGGTTCAACCTCACTGCAAAAAGGGTGTAACAGCTAAATGTGGCTTTAATGAAAGCTTTTTATGTAATAAACAGTCCATATTCAGTTATGAGCAGATGCTCACAATTCAATACCGTCAACTTTGATATGACTGATTCCAATTGATGCCTTCACAGGGATATTAACCCTAATATTAACAAACCAACAAACTACCTCCCAAAAGTTATTTAGCACAGAATAGGGGCTTCGTATTGGCTGGTAAGTGGTTACCCTGGTTTCTACACTCTGTTGGTACACATTTACTTGGGTTGTGGTTAGGTTAATCCCCAGCATAGTTTGTCTGGAGCATGACAATGTTTATGCCTTCAGGGCAGGTGTTTTTATGGTTAGAATAACTGCCATCGCAAACACATCATCACACACAGCCCTGAAATGATACCAAATGTGTTATGCTCACACACACACGCACATTTCCTATCTTCAGAAAAGAAATACAGTCCACAGTCTGGATACAAAAGAAACATTATGACACCAATAAAGTAATTTAATGAGAGATTTTGCTATTTTCTTAAGCGGTTGCCAGGATATCTGATTTTACACCTGTGTTGGCGATCAGTAGGAGAGAAACTGCCACACACACACACACACACACACACACACATTTAGTCAAGATACTGCATAATCATTGGAAAGTCCTCAGAGTGAAGTCCTTTCATAATTAAAGACAAATCTAATTGAAGAGGCTGTTTGCTCTGAGCTATAGGATTATAGCCTTAGATTAGATTAGTTTTAAGAAAGGGGTTACAGTAGGTTGCCCCCCAATAATTTTACAAGGACAAATAATGTCCAAGAATGATGTGCAAAGTGACAGTAAACTGTAATAACATTTCTAAGAAGATGGCATCTCACATATGCCGTGGAATAAATGTATAGACCACTGAGCATTTAAAAAAAACTGTATAAATATAATGTAAAGTTTAAAAAAACTAGAACAAATAAAGACATTCCACAAATACAAATGCAAAAATACATATGCTACATGTAAATAAATAAGTAAAACCAGATACATTCCAGTGGTGTCTTCATTTTTTTCACGACTGCATTATTATTTGGATAATATAACAGTCCCTCAATGTCAAGTCAAGTTTATTTATATAGCCCTTAATCACATTACAGTATCATAGGGCTTTACAGCCTATATTTCACATGGAAACAAACAACACCCCCTTAACATACCCCCCCCCCCAGGGCAAGGAAACGGTCCATTTAAAAGCCCAGGGGAAAAAAAAGGTAAGAACCCTGTCAATGGGGAGTTGGTACTTTGCACGTTCCTATATATTGTGTCCATAACCGAACCTATGCCATTGCCTTAGTCTAAAAACGACTACGTGTAGCATTCGCCAGCACTGATTGTGATGATGTCAGTAGGCTTGAGCCATGTTTAATTGCTACAGAGAATGGCAAATTGGGGCACTGTTTTTATTTTATATTTTTATATATATTTTTACACTTTTTATAAAAATGGAGGCTCTTTGATACAGTGCAACATCCTTGACTTTAGGGATAAGTATGTCTATTTTTAACTCAGTCACTGAAACATTTGCTGAGATTACTCAGAAGAGTTGGTTTTATATGTTAGATAAACAGTAAACACACAATCAACACACACAATAACAACAGTAAACAGGCGACACACACACTACATTAGCCTATATAGGACTACAACAGACACACTATCCAGTAGCCATACTACATTTCACACTATATAGACCCACTATTTTACACACACACACCACTATTGATATTGATTCACTATAATACACAACACACACACGCTACAGTTCCAGCACAATGCACAACACACACGCACTATATATCCACTATTACAATACACACACATTATAGATACATGTGTGCTTCACTACACGCATGCAGTCAGATACATACACAATCATACAACCAAACGGGCACGCTACCTCTGTCGCGGTTCAGACGCCACGGAGCTACAACTTTGGACCGACAGCAGCGTGGGCGACTTGCGCGGTCCCGCGGGGGACTGCATCAGGCTGCAGCTGGACGGGGACGCGGAGAGCAGGTTCCCCTGCGAAGACGAGAACGATCCGCTCTGCCGCTCCAGGAGCAGATGCTCGCTGTCATCGATCTCCGCGTCCGACGGCAGCACCAATATCGGCAAGACGTTGAGGAGTCCTGTCCTCGGCGAATGAGCGGAGTTCGCGTCACCGCATCTCACGGACGCCGACAGGCTGGCGGCAAAAGTCCCGTAAACCCCGTTAGTCGTGTCGGTCTCCGCGGACAGGCCGTTACCCCCCGCGGCGCACTGGCCGGTTTCGGCTGCCGGGAAGTCCGTGTCTCGCTGACTCGCACCTCTGCCCTCCACTGTCTGCCTCTGCACGGGCCGTCCGTCCAGAGAGATGTTGCTGAGGAACAGCAGGGCGGCTTGTCTCCGGCGGGAGTTCTCCCTGTACCTCCGTGCATGCTCTTTGCAGTGGTGCGACTTCTTATTCGCGCTACCGCACACAGCGACAGCGGCGGCGGCTGCGGCGGCTGCGGCTGCGGCGGCGGCCATGATCTCCCTTCCCGCCGCGGAAGTGACCCGGGTGAACCGAAGACGGCGCGAGCGGCCGAGCAACTGTCAAAAGAGCATGTGCGTGGCGCGAGAGTATGGCACGCCCCCTCCCCCCGTCTTTCCCAGCGCTCCCATTGGTCGAGATGGGACTGCATCACGAGGGAGTTCGATAAGGAGGCGCGAGGGTGTGACCTTTGTTTACAATATAATATCACAAGGACTTGGCTCCTTCAGTCAGCAGGGAGGTAGGCTACTAGGGCTATGCGTTATATTAGCTCATAACACGCAAAAACCCAATCATGTAACTTTTATTACCTGTTTTCTGTTTTATTTATTCCTATTATGTGTGTGTAGTGTAGGCCTATAGCAACGGTTTTAAAGCTGTGGGTCGGGACCACAGGTGGGTCACTGAGTCGGCGAGTGGGTCGTGAAAATTTCAAGCGGCCATTGAATGAATGAAGATTAACAACGAAAGGCTTCCGCTGTTTACTATTGTGTTGTTCCACTTTGTTGTGAGTAAGGTTAGGTAAGGGTAATTTGTTGCGTGTAAGGTTAGTTAAGGGTAATTTGTTGTGCGTAAGGTTAGGTAAGGGTAATTTGTTGTGTGTAAAGTTAGGTAAGGGTAATTTGTTGCTGTAAGGTTGGGTAAAATAGCCTACTTGTTTCTGATTGGATGAAAACCTCTTTAGCCGTGTGCACACCATAGATTCTGGAGCGGCAGCTTCGGTGGGATGGGTGTATGTTGGGGAGAGGGTACTATGGGGTGCAGGCTGCGGTTAAGGTAGTTGCGGTGAAGCGAGCCTAGGAGGGATGATGTAGTGTGGTGTAGGATGTTGTAGGCTGTAATGTAATGCTACTGACTTTCAAGATGCGGCTGGATTAGAGTAAACTATGATGAGAATGACTATGAGGAATAATGTTGATAACACCACAATGTTGGAAACATGATGTTGATATAGACTTATAAATTAGGCTACATGTGTAGCCTAGCATCCTGAGATTGATGCTAGTGGTGCTAACCATGAGCACAAACCTCTTTAAATGGCTCTAGATTACATAGGCTGTGATTACAGTATGGTTGGGGGTTGTGATTAGCCTGTGTGCCTTTGCTATTGAAACCCAAGTTAGTCAGTGAAGACCTGGATAATGCCTCTGCCATCAGGCGCATTTAAACTGTTGCCTTAACGCTATATATAGAACACAGGCCAAAGGGCTACTTGATAGCCTACTACAGTACAATAGGCTACAACAAGGTCACTATTATTAAGAAATTGTTGGTTCACAGTGAACCTGCTCTTTATCAGATGATGTGGGCAAATAATTAATACGCAAATTAATCTGAAACCTAGAGCTTTCTGCTAATGACTGTGCTGCTGTGTGTCATCGCTAAACCCGCTATCAGTATTTGTCGAAAGGGTGTGCGTGCGTGTGTGCGTGTGTGTGTGTGCGTGCCCGTGTGCGTGCCCCCGACAGGGTATACTATTGCAGCTCCCTGTCACAGGATTAGAGCTGTGATCTGTGCCACTACACAGCTATCAACATCATCATACTCCCCCTGATCCCATGACACAGAGAGACGGGCCAATCGTTTAATTTTAGCAGACAAGTGAGTGACAGTTACAAGATGTAGTCTCCTGGGACAAACACGGGTTTGAATATTCCATCCGTGTGTGTGCTCGTGCGTGCGAGCGTCTGCATCCTGAGTGTTCTAATGCAACATGCAATCATTCATTCGTGCTATTTAATAAACTTTTAACATTCCAATAAAACAAATGGCTCTCCTGTCATTTTCAATGCAACATCTCTCTCTCTCTCTCTCTCTCTCTCTCTCTCTCTCTCTCTCTCTCTCTCTCTCTCTCTCTCTCTCTCCACTCTCTCTCTCTCTCTCTGTGTGTGTGTTTATAAAAAACAGATAATAAAAAAACAGATAAAAGAGAAAATATAACAA
>JAODUE010001445.1:0-12465 GCA_027564755.1 Amblyopsis hoosieri
GTGTGTGTGTGTGTGTGTGTGTGTGTGTGTGTGTGTGTGTGTGTGTGTGCGTGTGTGTGTGTGTGTGTGTGTGTGTTGTACTGTACAAAAACACCAGCTCTTATTACAAACCACTGGAGACCCAACTCGCCTGCCAAAATCTCAAAAAAGTAAAAGCCATGCTTTTTGGCTTCTAATTATTCCTAAAGCTTAGTCTTAGGTAAATTTATGACACCAGAGACGTTGGCTTGCATCGTGGCATTATAAATTAACCTGGCCATGAGCTTTTGAGTCGAAATAACTGCTCCCCCACTCCCTATCTCCAAAAACTGTTTGAGGAGCAGACTTCTAGAACATGGGGAGATGCTCCCTTGTTAGAGATGCTGTGCTGTCCAGGTGGGTTGTAATGGGATGGTGTATATTAACACGGCATGAACAAGGCATCTCTTTGAATTTCAATCCTCGACACTGCATTCTCTTTTTCAGTCTGTGTGCCAGAATGTATGGAAGTTTATAGATTATGCCATCATAGTGCACAGTGTGTGTGTGTGTGTGTGTGTGTGTGTACTGTATACTGTATACTGGCTATAATATCTCCTGAGAGTGCTTGCCCATCTTGGCACATCGCTGCCCTTCTCACTCCGTTGTATGGAGAATGGAAGCACAGAAGAATTGTTCATTTCTAATGACATAATGCAAAGCTGTGGGGGGGTTTAGTGCCATTTTGCGTTGCAGCTTGAGTGAGTCATCGGTGGAAAGAGAGAGAGGAAGATTTGAGGAGAAATATTGCTGTTGAATGAGTTTGGACAGCATGACATCAAGGGGTAATTAAAAAAGCTTTGCGCTGGAATTCCGTTTCCAATTCCTGAGTTCAGGTTTGTTGGAGATTTTTTCGAGCACCTGCAGGTTCGTGTGTGAGTGAAATATTTTCACTGGACGCGGTTCAAACTTTGGAGGAAAAAAAACTGCCGCAGCAGCATTACGCCATTCTTGCCTCTCTTGGAAAAAAGTGGGATTTAAAGAAGTCTCTTACAAGATATCCAGCAGAATAGAACCGGGAGTGTTTAATGCAGGTTCACTTTTCTACGCTCCAAACAAAATCGTTTTGGATTTCATAGACGTCTGATACACATGCAGGATTTCTCCTACACTATGGTACTTCTTCTAGATAACGTATTGGAGAAGATCAGTCTGAAGATCCTGTTCCTTCACGACAAAATACACAATTATACCGCACGTTTTAGTTTTGGCAAAGTCGTTCATGCTCACAGGTAATTTCAAACGGGTAACTGTTTTTATGTCTTTTTCTCCATGGACAGCGCGCATGGTGAGCTCAGAGGATGAAAAGGCCGAAACGAACCGAACGCATCTTTATACTTCATTTAAGACAAACGTTAAATTAATCCAGAACCGAGTATCGTTTATTACAATGACGGCCTGGGAAAAGGCAAAAGGCCTTTAGGATGAAAGTTGTGAAGCGTCTCCTTATCCTACTGGGCTGCTGGGCTCTGATCTACCTGGACCCTGTCCTCGCCTCACTCAGCCGGACTAGACCGACCGACAACCACCGGCGTGGAGAGGCGGCAGGGCGCGCGCAAAGCGGTGGAGAAGGTGGCCAATCCCTTGATCGTGGTACCGGTGCGTCTTCATTTGCTACGGGAAGGGTACCCGCTCCCGGGGCATGGAAACTCTCACCGGCGAGAATCACGCGGATCCGAGCAGGCCCGCCATTAATCAAGGGCGAAGCGACGGTTATTAAAAGTAAGACAACATCCACATCCTCGTCGTCATCACAGCGCAACACGCCTGCAACAGGGAACCGGGCAAAACAGCAGCTGCCACAGCGGAACAAAGACGCAATTTTAGGACGGAAAGAAGCCGTGCGCTCCTGGCTGCCCAGTGGGGATGCGCACAGCAAAGCGCACGTTCCCGCGGGTTTTAGTGCGCACGCCGCACGGAAAGAAACAGGAATTGGCGGTACAGGAGGAGGTCCACCGGGGGAAATTAACAGAAAACCTGCTGCGGGACTTGCTCTGAGCGCATCGACACGCGCGTCTGCTGTCCATAAACCCTCTGGTGCGCAAACGCAAACGCAGCAGCATGCGGCGCCGGCGGCACAGCGGAGCGCCGAAATCAAGGCACCGGGGAAGGTGAACGAAAGGGACTACAAGCAACCGCTGGTGACCCCGCACGACTACATGCTGTCGCTTTACTGGTCGCTCTCCACCGGAGACTTGAACGGCAGCGCCCTCCACGAGGCAGGCTTGGCAAACACCATCACGAGCTTCGTGGACAAAGGACAAGGTATTCCACCTCTCTTTTCTTCTATCTATGATGACATTATTTTCCCTGCTAGAGTTCATTCGATTGAGACTGAGATATGCCAGAGAGATTTGCAACACCCTCTTTCACCCTATCGATCATTGTTCTAAAAATTAAGAACAAGTCTTGCCAACAACCAATTACAAACTACCGCTTGCTGATGGAAATAACCACAAATATTGTACTAAAATATATTAAAATTACAACAACTTCAGATAACTAAATTGTGATGATCTGATTTGTCAACAGTGATATGATATGATTGATTGATTGATTGATTGATTGATTGATTGATTGATTGATTGGTTAATTTTTACTGATGATTTGAAAGATAGTTTGATGAATGCATGTGTAGTGACTTGGTGGGTTGAATGAAGAGGCATTGGCTAATTGATTCATGATCCAATAGCTAAAATCAGTGGGTAGGGATGGGTATGGATTCAGCAATAAAGAGGGTCTGGGGACTGTATGCTGATCTAGTGAGAGCAGAGCTGAAGGCTTTAATGTAAAGGGAACAGGATGGAGCTATGGGGGAGATGTCCAGCCTCATGAGAAGCTGTCTGGAGCTAGAGGAATGTCTGAAGATTGGAGACAGGGTTGGCTGCAGCAGAGATAAGGGGGCTACAGATCTAATCCAGGGATGGTGAAGAGGACAGTCAGGTTCTGGATCCAGGTGGGCCTGAGGGAAATGTCTGGATCTACTGTATGGAGGGATGGACCTGTGCATGTGGGTCTGCGTGCACATATATAAATGGTAGGATAGTGTATAACATGGCATGACATGCAGTTTTATATATGTCTTACCCCCTGCCCCCCTAAACAAAGCAAAAATAAAAGGAGAACAAATATTATTATCACATTATACACATATAAACAACCACAGACAACACAATTATCAGAAATAAAATCACCAAAATTATATAACAAATAAAAAAAATTAAAAAATGAAACAAAAGTCGGAATCATGAAAGGTCTTGACCCACACTTTGACGGCTGTGTAACCACTGTTATGTAGGTCAGCTGAGGGAGATATGAGTCTGTGTGATCTATTTCTGTTTATAGAGAGCTGCGGGATCTCTGCTTGTGTGTGTGTGTGTGTGTGTGTGTGTGTGTGTGTGTGTGTGTGTGTGTGTGTGTGTGTGTGTGCGTTGCATGTTGCCATGTCAGCCAGCAGCAGCAGCTATGGTCTGAGTGATATACAGTCTCAGGAGTGCAAATAAACACAACTCACAGCCACAAGCAGTTGGCCCCCTCCCCCGTGTAATGTTATCTTTACCACGTAAAACTTTTTAAATGACGTTGAACAATCAGAGTTTAATATTTCTAACCCTGAAGGTTTACATTTCAAGCACTTAATGTACTTTTAATTTGGGCTTTATTTAGTCAGCATGCCCCCTCCTGGCAAATCACGGATCACCTCCTCGGCATGGGCTTGAAGGGGCAAGGGAAATGTGTCAGTGATGCCCACAAACATGCCCCCGAATTTGTCCGCTTTCTCCTTCTGTTTCTCTTTCATTCATTATTTGTCCTTCCTTCTTTCTTTCTTTCTTTCTTTCTTTCTTTCGTTATTTCGTTCTTTCTTTCTTTCTTTCTTTCTTGACGCAACTCTGTGGTTATTAGGTAATTATATCTCAATTAGCTAAATATGCTAAGTTAGCATTCCTGTTATTAGCTAGTTTACAGTGACTGTCAAATATGGTGGGTAAACAATCAAAACATATAAATGCAAAAGATTACATTAGGTGAAGCGAAATAAATACCAAAGTAGACTGAAGTCAAACAGGACACCGTCATATTTTAACAGAGGATGCCTTGTTGCAGCACGGAACAGGACCGCTCTTGCATTTAAGCGTGCCCAGACATCGTTTCCTCTTTCGCCAGTTCAAATTGATACAGGATACATAGTATATAGGCCACATGGGCGAGTTAAAGTGATTTATTGCTACTTAAACAAATCTTACTTTGGCAGCGCATGCACAGACAGAATCATTGAAAACTTTTGCCCAAATATCGACACTCATCTCCATCCACCATTAATCTGTTCATTACATCTCTCCCTATCATATTGTCCATCTTTTCTCTGCCCACCACACATATTGTAGCTTTAAGACAAGTCAGTTTTACTGTTCCCCTGTACTGTATCCCTTAAATTAATTAAGTAAAAAAAAAAACTCCTTACATGAAATACCAGTTATGTGACAGTGAATGGTTGTCTCACTTTAGGGGTGTACGTTTTCTAATGGTCAAACGTGCAGATATCCTGTTAGTGTGGTAGAGACAATGTACTCTGCTAACCTATCACTAGATATGTACTGTAAGTCTTGCAAATACTGTATATGCAGTGCTATAATAACTATAGTTACATTATGAAACCCATATTAAACAATACAGTGTACACGGTATTATACACAGTATTACAGTATTAGTACAGTATTGCTAAACCCACAAAACACAACACCCCAATGAAGCTGACCCTGAATTGAATGGGATTTCTGATTTCTTTTGAACATGGTCTCAGGTTTACTTAAACATTCATCCACATTCCCAGTCGGCCTATGATCCTCTCCAGAGCCAATCCCAGCGCAGCGAGTGCATGACAGTTTAAGACACCAAATTGCTCTCGGTCTGGGCTTTCATCTCCTCTTTCAGCCAGCTATTCTCCCCCTCCTCCTCTATCCACACACACACACACACACACCCTCTGGCTATGCGTGATGTCTGCAGCCTTCTTCCTCTGCAGCAGATGCCCTGTTAAGTTTGTGGAGGGTCTACTGGCGCTAAATGGCTGCAGGTCCATGAAAGACGCACTGTGGTCTTACTGTCTGGTTCTGATGTACTGTCCAATGCCTGCTCAAACCCTGGATGAGAACAAGCACAAATGACAGGGAGACCATGAGGGGGAGGGGGGGAGAGAGAGAGAGAGAGAGAGAGAAAGAGAGAGGGAGGGAGAGAGAGATAGGGAGAGAGAGAGGGAGGGAGAGAGAGAGAGAGGGAGCGAGAGAGAGGGAGAGAGGGAGGGAGGGAGAGAGGGAGGGAGAGAGGGAGAGAGAGAGAGAGAGAGAGTTATGAGGGAGAGAGGACATGTAGATGTGTCAGTGATTGGGTGTGCTTGTTTATGGGTGTGTTTACCATGTGAATGTGTGATAATTCAAAAGTATTTGTGTAGGTGTGTCTATGTTTGCCCGTGTGTGTGTGTGTGTGTGTGTGTGTGTGTGTGTGTGTGTTTATATGTTGGTCTGTGTGTTTATTGCCGTGTGCGTGCATGTGTGTGTTAGTGGACGTAGAGGTTATCTGGTTTCTCTCACTGACAGCAGAACCAAAACTTTTCTCACCATTCCACTGGAACTCCTTGTGTGTGTGCGTGTGTGTGCGTGTGTGTGTGCGTGTGTGCGTGCGTGTGTGTGTGTGTGTGTGTGTGTTAATGTCTTTGTAGACACTCCCTACTGTTCCCCAATGTTTGCTCTTCTGTTTACATTTGTGTTTATTAAACAATATATCAATGTTTTGTGTATGTGTGTGTGTGTGCGTGTGCGTGTCCCAGATGAGCGCCACTCCCTGCTGAGACGTCAGAAGTACCACTTCAACATCAGCTCTCTGGACCGAGACGGTCTCCTGGGGGCCGAGCTACGCATCCTGAGGAAGCGACCCTTTGACCCCCGTAGGGGCTCCTCCACTCCCGGCCTGGGACCCACAGCCTCTGAGGCTGGAGCCGCAGGAGGAGCAGGAGGCAGGGGAGGAGGCCCGTTCCCCTGCATGAAGCTGCTCACCTGCGCTGGGGGAAAGCAGAAGGCAGCGCTCCTGCAGACGAGGCCCCTGGAGGAGCTGCTAGAAAGTGGCTTCAGCAGCCGGTGGGAAGTGTTCGACCTCTGGAAGGTCTTCAAGGGCATCCGGGGCCAGCAGAGCCAGCAGCTGTGCTTCGAGCTGGAGGTCCAGGGCCAGGCCACAGACCTGCGGGCGCTGGGGTTTGCCCGGCCGGGGAGGACCACCAAGGAGAAGGCCTTCCTCCTGGCGTTCGGCAGGACCCGGAAGCGCGACCTTTTCTACAACGAGATCAAGGCACGCTCGGGCCACGACAACAAGACCGTCTACGAGTACCTGTTCACACAGCGCAGGATGCGTCGTGCCCCGGCCGCCCGGGGCCCCAAGAAGCCCCCGCCTCACCTCGCTCCTCCTCCTCCTCCCCCTCCTCCGCCACCGCAGTCCCTCCCCTCGCACCCGGGCTCCAAGGCCGCGGCAAAGAGCCGCTGCAACCGGCGGCAGCTGCACGTCAACTTCAAGGAGATGGGCTGGGACGACTGGATCATCGCGCCGCTGGAGTACGAGGCCTTCCACTGCGACGGCATCTGCGACTTCCCCATCCGCTCGCACCTGGAGCCCACCAACCACGCCATCATACAGACCCTCATGAACTCCATGGACCCGGACTCGACCCCGCCCACCTGCTGCGTCCCCACACGCCTTAGCCCAATCAGCATCCTCTACATCGACTCGGCCAATAACGTTGTCTACAAGCAGTACGAGGACATGGTGGTGGAGTCCTGTGGCTGCAGGTAGCGGCAGGCGGAGAGAGAGAGAGAGAGAGAGAGAGGGGGAGAGGGGGTGGGGTTAAGGATTAGCAAAGGTAATGCACTGATTGATCGGCAGGAGATCAGAATCGACCGATTTCCACTCAAAATACGATATCGGTGGATGTCAGATTTTCCTTTCTAATGGCCATTACGGAAAAACGATTTTTGTTGCCAATTAAATAACTCTCAATGCACAATACATTTTGCCTTTTTTTGACTTCGTGCATTTACCTGGATTCAAAATGTATCTTAAATTCATGACTAATATATATAAAATGTATCCAATCTGAATTTTGGAACAAAAATCGGCAATCGGTATTGGCCACACAAAACCACATCGGTGCATCACTAGTAAAGCCCCCTGATGTCATTGTTATGGCATACCTTCTCTGTATCATTTTGCTTCAGCGTGATAGGTAGACGTATCAAGCTAGTCAAATATGATTGGTGCGCGGGAGTGCTCAAACGTCGGGGTATTACTCTAGCTTTTTATCCGAGCTGTCACCCGAGATCAATCCCACAATCTTCCTGAGGTTGCATCATGGAGGGCACCCACCTTACGTAACTCCCACTGCTGTCAGACTAACGTAAACACAGGGTTAATTAATGTGTTTGATACTAACCTTTGTGTGTACACAGTGGTCAAGTCTAACAGAAAGACACAGTTACACAGTCATCAAATTAGCCATGAAAAGCCAAACAAAAATACTATATTTTTTTGAAGGTGGAACTTTCTTGAAAAATGTAATGCCAAATAGAGATAATACCAGAGATTGTGCCTTTCATTTGAATATAAAAAGTGATATTAACATGAAGACGCTTTTAAATAACGTGATTGTACTGTATATCCCGTGAAGAGATCAAAGACTTCTCCATGAAACTGATTTCATTTGACAGATAAAGTTTTATTCTCTTAAGAATTGTATCTATTTTGCATTGTTGTAAAATAATTTTTGTGTAACAAAAATGCTATTGAAACATAAGTAAAATATAATAAATTTTTCCTTTTCCAGCACTTATCTTGAGTCTTTGCGCAAGGCACTTCAAGATAAACACTGCCTGTAGGAAACTGCACTGCTGTCTGGGTCATTCAGATGTACAATATGCAGTAATTGTTAAGTGTTATCCCAGAGTGACTTTTGGTAAAGCATGTGAAGAATTTCTGTTGTATAAATACAGGCCAGTGATGAAGTGCTAATCCGCCCCACTTCAAATGTGGGAAAATTGCACGAAATACTCTCCAATAACAAATGTCTGATTGATAGAGCTGTCCTGCTGCAAAGCAACAACTTAAAACCGATACAAACCCAAAAGCTGGTCCCCCAGACTCTCTAGACTAAACTATCAGAAGAATTAATTAAGTCTTACACAAGCCAAATCATTATTTCGCCTAAATTTAAAATTTCACTTGGTTTGTGTGGGGTTAGCCCAATGTTGCTTTTATATTAATTTAAAGCAACATATGTGGTTATCATGAACAATTTGTTGGTTACAAAACATATCATATCACTATGTAGATATTTCCACTTCAATTATAGTATATCATTTTCCAGACATAATGAAGTGACTTACAATAAGGAACAAGCACAAGCTTTAAGGGATAGCTAGGGGGTTAGAATATTGGTTAGGCATCTTGCTCAAGAATTCCCTGAGTTAGACTGGAACCTCCTTTAACTGCAGAAACTTAAATAAGTGGCCTCAAACTTACTTTCAGTTCAAATATACCAGGACTCAGTATTAAGTATTGGCCCACCACACTTAAGTACGTGCCCAGTTTTTTCAACAACCCTTGACTTCAGGAATGAACTTAACATGTTAGATCACAGAATTTCAATGGGGAAATAATCGTCTATAAAGATGAAAAGAATATGCAAATTTAGTGTTGCTATGAAAGCATTGCAACAGCATCAACACAGTTTGGGCCCTGCTCCCTAGCCTTTTTAGTTTGACTTCTCCTCAAGAGTCAGTCTGGAGAGCTTGGAAATCGTTGTGTTTCAGGCCGGTAAGCCTAGTGTGTGGTCAGTCAACGTCGTACTGTTACTGTTACGTCGTATGGGGTTTAGCTGTGACTAAGGCAACTTGAAAACAAGTCAAAAACAACAATGGCTAGTTAACGTATAGTATATAATGGAATGTAGCAACCATTTTATTAGGATGTATTAGAAGATCAAAGGCTTTTCTCAGTGGAAATTATGTTTTCACTCTTCTCCCAACTTTTCTCCTGCAAGAATGGATAACAACAGACTCTGCTGGTTCACAGGTTCGTCCAATCACATTCCAAGTTCTTTTTTTTTTTTACGCCTGCCCTTTTAAAACAGTTTCAATGGGACCGCTCCCCAGATGGATGTGTCTAACAGACACAGATATCTGGCATGTCATGTTATCTACTCCCCACCTCAGACTGTATTCCATACAGTCTGCAGCAAGAACACCTGTCTGCCTGCCTCTTGTAAACCTCCTCAGACATTGGACGAAGCCATCTGTGCAGAACGAACAGCGTTGTTGCTCTTGGAGACCAAGTGATGTAACCATTTCCTTTAATCAAAGCTGAGGCATGCCAGCAGCATTGCCCCTTCTTCTCTACAATGAAAGCTGACAGTCCCCGGGTGAAGGTGTGGAGAGGCTGAGCAGGACTCTGGTGGAAAAAAAACATCAACTCTTGAAACAAGTCTGCCGTAATCTTGTAGCTCCCTATTCAGAAACTTGGATTAAGCAGCAAAACATGCAGGCCATATGAAGTCTCATGGTTAGGGGTCAATGGAGACATATTAACATACTGTAGACGTCAAGAACAGGGGCTTGGAAATATCAATGCTGAGTTCAGTCTTTGTTATGATCCCAGAGAGCAGCTAATTTGCACACAGGATATACAGTAAGTTAACTTTATGAAGCACTTGTTGCAACTATGCATATGGTGTTTGTTACACCCTCAGAGAACCTTTCCTTTACATCTGCAGCCACGAAGAATCTCATTGCATTTTAAATCATAATGACACAGTGCTAATGATCACTTTGATTTGTATCTTCCTCTTGGCTTTGAATTAAATGAAAAAAATGTTTGGTAAATGGCTTGGATTTATGTGTGTGTGTGTGTGTGTGTGTGTGTGTGCGTGCGCGTGCATGTGTGTTTTGTATAGTGCTGGGAAGTCTGATTCATTTAATTTATTTGTTCATTCCAAGTCAGTAGGCTACCACTATGTACGATCCTTATGAGTTTTTACATCTTTGAGCTTTCCAAACCCAATAACTACATGCAGCAGAAAATATATAAGGAGTTGTTACTGAAACAGAACAGAGTTCGATCAAAAATTGATCGGTAGGATAATGCATTTAAGATTTAGGCCTATTTTGTGCTCGAGGTTCGGTGGGTTTGTGTCTTGGGCTGGGCTAAGCCCCTGTTCTCTTCAAACTCTAAAAACGCCTCTGCCCTCGAGCCGAGTTGAGTGGCGTTTTAACAAGTGGAGTCATCCTGGTGTTGAGTCAGGACAGTGTACAATGAAAGTAGGTTACTACACGATAAATATCTGTATTACTCCTAAATGTCAATTAGTGACTGTAGCAAAACATATTTGCTTTCATCGTACAGCTATAGATTAATTACATTTTTATAGCTATATTTATATGTAGTTTTTCCAATAAATATTATTTTCATTGCAAAATTGTTATTATTATTTTGCTCAGCACTAGAGTCCTTTTGTGTGGCATCAATACCAGTTTTTTATTCTGATTAAAATATATTCCAATTATATGAATAAAATAGATTTTATTATAAAAGTTGCAATTTCCAATATAAAATTAATCTAATCAGCATTCACATGCACTGGTATCAAAACTTGATTGTTGTGCAATACACAGGCATCATATGTGTGCTTAGCGTGTGTACTATAATCAAATTACGTGCTCAAGGACACTACAACAAAAAGTCTGCTTGTGTTTGAGGATGCTTGGAACCATCCATCATGGCATTACCATGGTGGATGCCTAGCCTATACCTTACATGAAGGAATCACCCACATATTCTCTACTGCAGTATAGATTAGATAGATAGAATTATTATAACATTAATTCATTGAAAGAATCTTGATTTGATCATGACTGAATGATTATTGAATCTGAACTAAACAAAAGCCTTTCAACCAATCAGTGGTCCAAAGCCAGGTGAGTTAAATGACTACAAATAGCAGCTCCGGACACCATAGCCAGAGTTGTTACCAAGGAGGTACCAAGTGGAGTAAAGCAGACATTGGGAAACTATTCAGCAAGGAGAGGGCGTCTGGCTTTAATTATCACACATTTCCACACATTAGTCCATCTGAGATGCAGGCACTGGATTATACAAACAGCTGATTTAAATCTACATGTATGATTTATGGTGACTGATATTTCCTATGATTTATGACGGGAAAAAAGTGTGCGCGACAGGAAATGAAACATAATGGGGAAATTGACTTCATGGTATGCTTTCTGATGTTATATGTATTTTTTTATTTATTTTTTTTAATACCCGAAGAAGGGTTTTTAAACGAGGGACTTGTTGCTGCTGTCAGATGAAAACCATGTGTGTTTAAGTCCTTCTTTCTTCATTCAGTCTTGTGTGCTGAGTAAATGCTTATTAACCAATTAAAAACATTCCATGCTACTCATATTGTCATCAAAATAGAAAAAGTGTCATGCTACTGTATCTTAACAGTTCAGGTTTGAAAGATTTTCATCTGACAACAGAAATATATTGGAGTGATTGTCCCCACAGTATAAATGACATTTCACTGTTAAAACGCAAAGTCAAATAGATACAATAATGATACTTAACTGTCATACAGTTAGGTAACTGAGACCCCATTGGAAAAACATTTACAAACTAGAGCCTTTGTAGTGGAGACCTAAATAATGTAGCAATCTTTTTATACTTTCTCTAAAATGCATCCCGAGAGTTTTGGTAATGACCTCTCCATATTTTCTGTTATTTACAATATTGCTGTGTCTCCAAAATATAATATATAATACCACTGGACTGTGCTGTTGCCATCCCACTGGCTTAAAGCCCACAGAACCCATAATCAGATTATGTTCCAGTGAACTCCTCAGAGCCCCTTCTCTAGCCCAGAAATGTGTAGCAAAGCAGGAACACGGATTGTTTTTGGGATCGGGTTACCTTGTCGCCGTTTGTGGCCGGGAATTGTGGCAAAGTGTCAGGCCGAATCCAAGTGAACAGGATGAAGAACTGGGTTGAAGAGGCCTATTGTGTTTCCCTCCCCGACGTAATCAGAAACACATGCCCTTCAATTTATACAGTATGCCGCAGAGTGGAGGGTTGTTTAACATGGTTTAACTTCATTGAACACTACTTTAATGGGTGCCCTTATTACACGATATAACAAAATTGTTTCAGGAAAGGCTTGCAAAACCTTGTGTGTGTGTGTGCGTGTGTGTGTGTGCGTGTGTGCGTGTGTGTCCCATGAGGGACTCATACATCCCCTGAAGGCATATATGTTCCCTTGGAGAGCTCCAGACCTGTGGAACCTCTCTCTCTCTCTCTCTCTCTCTCTCTCTCTCTCACACACACACACACACACACACACACACACACACACACACA
>JAODUE010001446.1:0-12464 GCA_027564755.1 Amblyopsis hoosieri
CCTCTTAGGCTTGTAAAACCATGTGTAGTCTAAAACGTGCACCATTTCGGCAATTCCCCTAAAAGCTTGACAATTCCGCAGCGCATAACATAGGTTTGTACATTGACCGTTCTTTGAAGAGGAATATTTCAGAGCGGCTTGCTTATTTTTTTCATAGGGAGATATATGGCATGTATTGTTGACCAGTGATCATGTTGGGATGTTGACCAGTTTAGTAGTCTAGTCTGTCATAACCATAACGATGTCAAAACAATTTCGCTACAACAATAAATTACATAAATATTACTCTCAAATACTTTAATAGTTTCGATGGATTATTTATAGCAGCTTTTTGGTGGTGAACTTGTAATGTGTTTACCCTTCACGTGGGGGAGCGGGGTTCAATTCCCTGGTAGGTCAGATATTTTTTTATTTAATTGGTTTTAATAACTAAAAGCATAGTTGTACAGGCTTAAAATTTGAGACATTTTTCGCCATACTTTCGTCCCCCCCACTTTAAAAACATCTCCTGCGCCACTGTAATAGTTATTGCCCCCCCCCCAAAAGAACCGATAAGAAGTACTGGACCGATAAGCAGTATCGGTAAAGGTAGTAATACCATTAAAATCTTAGCGATACCCATCCCTAGATGCTTGGAGCCTGACATTCATTTCCCAATAGTATACCTTACCTTAACTGTATTCATTGAAAACTTACAGTATAGACATCTATTACATTTCTCTTTAAATAAATACAGAGGTCCAGACCTTGTGATGAGACCAGCCACTTCCCCACCATTAGATCCTCACATCTGCTCTTCTAGAGAACTGCTGTGAAACCACATCCCTTGAAGGCACCATATAAAGGTGAGGATGTGTATCATATCGCACAGTTCTCAGAAAGGCATCATCTTTGTTGTAGGCTACATCGGAAACAGAGATGATCAGTATTTGGGTAATAGGTCTAATGATTTCCTACACGGGCCTTCTCCATTTTCAGTCAGGTAAGGATCTTATATTCACCTTTTGATATGGCAGAAATATGGCATATTGTTGTGTAACTGAAATTATATTAGACAATACTGTATTTTCACATAACAGTGTTGAGAAATGTATTTGACTGATTTGACTGTAATTGTTTCTAAGGTTACTGTGATGAGATTATCGGTGGTAAAGAGGTGAAGCCTCATTCTCTGCCTCACATGGCTCTGCTGATAGACAAATGTGGACGTCCTGCTTGTGGAGGGACACTGATCGGTTCAAAATGGGTCTTGACTGCTGCCCACTGTGAAGGGTATAACTGGTTTAATTTACTGAACTATGTCTGTGTCCATGTGTAACAGTTCTTAGTAACATACTGTATGCTATTGGGCCTTCTTCTGTACAAATTTGCTTGTGTCCACTTCATGTCAATTTACAAATGACAAAAAACAAGCATTCCATAACCTGATGGAACAGTTTATAATACCCCTCTGCTTCCGAATGAAATTTCAATCGGGTTGGGCATTCTATTCTGATTGAGGTGTTTATATGATGCATTTTCATTTGTTTTGGGATTTTAACTCGTTTTCAATCTGAATATGAATTAGGGGTGAGGACTGATGGCTCGTTAACATGGCTCCTGACTGTGTATACGCAAAATGGAACATTTGTGTAAAGAGAAATTGTATTTATTGTTACAATGCACACGTTTCGAAATACATACATGCGTCGTTCAAGAGAAAATAAAATACAGGCCTTTCCAATTATCCAGATTAGCCTATTTACAACTATGTCTACCACTACGAATATGGTAGAAAACTGTGTTTCTCTGCAACACCGGTGACTCTGGCTCACATCAAAGGAACGCAGTAGCCTAAACCACAGTGAAGTGATGTCTTAAAGAGGAAGTAATGAAACAACACAAATATAAAGCAGGCATCCTAGTGTCTGACGTACTTTAACAACTCTGTGCTTCACTATACCTTACAAAACAGCAACACATCCTGTGTCAGCAACATAAATTCACATTTTCTTTATACATAATTCAAGCATTGGATGTTTTGGCTCCCACATAATGGTGCATTTAAACGTATTTAAAAGCAGCTAATGATTAATTCCGTTTGACACTGTGCTGTGCGTGTGACGTCATTCATTTGCGAATGCGGGTCAGTTCAGAACAGTGACCAGTTCACACTAGAATCTGATACTGGCCACATTTAAAAAAATTTATGTGAGCAGCAAATATGAAGATTGGATAACCGTAATTGAACACTAAGTCATGCGGTATGAATGTAGCCAGTCTGTGATTTCCATGTCATGTTCTGTTTGTTTGTTTTCAGCATTACAGAGGTGAGGCTTGGGGTGCACTCTGTGGCAAAGGATTCCAATGTGATTTACATAAAAGTGATGAAAAGATATCCCCATCTTTCTTATGATTGTACAAATGGACAGTCATTAAATGACATCATGTTGCTCAAGGTACTGTAGGATGATGACCGTTAGCATACATTAAATAAATGATCAAATATAACATAAAGTCAACATTCATACTGTGAATTTTTTATATGCTCTGCCAATATGTTGTTTTCTTTTGTTCAGCTTAAGAATGCTGTGAAAGAAACTGAAAGAGTGAAATACCTGCCTGTGCCAAAGACCCCCGTGGACCCTGAGCCAGGCTCCAGGTGTCTGGTGGCTGGATGGGGGGTAATTGATGTAAAAATAAATAAGATGTCCGATGTTCTAAAGGCCGCCAATGTAACTGTAGTTGAGAGGAAGAAGTGTAATTCAAAAATGTATTACAACGAAGACCCAGTCATCACCAAAAACATGCTATGTGCTGGTTATACAGCAGATAGCTGCCAGGTAACTAAAGCACATTTCTCCCATATATCTTGTTTAAACACAAATAATTATTGTATTCTACTTGTGTTGAAAGTAACATTATACAAATACATTTAGAAATAAGATACAAAATAGAATAGCTAATTTCTCATTAACTGGCACGGGATCAATTTAAAACCTAATCAGCCAAGAAGGAACTTGTTTTTAAACAAAATTTTACATAACGTCTCATACATTTTAATAGTTATAATTTAATGACAAATGTAAGGTTGTTCAAATAGGTATTTTTACATAGAAATCGTAAATAGATATTATCAGCACTTCTTTTGGACCCATGAATAAATACTTAATTTCCTATGAGCCCCATTGTAACACTGGTAAGAGCTTTATCTCTCTGTCATTAGTGTTTGACAGACTATCACAGACTAATGTCTTCTACTTATTTATTTTCTAGGGTGACTCTGGTGGACCCCTGCAATGCAATGGTACCTTAGTAGGAATTACTTCTTTTGGAATTGGGTGTGGTTTAATTGACAAACCAGGTGTCTACACATTTCTTACTATGGACTACATTAAATGGATAAAAAAGACTATCAGCAAATGGGATTAAAACGACTGAAATGGTCTATATGTTCTGCATAATGTTAACACTGCTGTGTTATATTTGCTTGACTTAAATGCAATGTTGAGTTCTGTATTCACATGGATACTGAACATTTGGAGTTCTGCAACCTACTTCTTCACAATTTGCAACTTTGACAATGTTATGAAAACGCTTATTTCAATGTAATTACTTATGATCACGTTCATAGCAGATTAGACATTAGAGTGTCTAAATTGTTAAGTGATTCATTATTTTCCATTTGAAAACATGTAACTCCTTGTGCTGTACTTGTAGCATTACCCTCATATATATATATATTAAAGGCATCATGTAAAAACTACTACAGTAGGTCTGCATTAGGTAATATCAAGTATTTTAGATACTACTGTTTTTGGCAGGATATTCCCATATACTTTAGCGTTTTCACTACAGTACATACTATCTATCTACGTACCTACTATATGTCACATTCTCTGTTCCCCTCTGTCTTCATACATTTCCCCACCTCTATCTTTTAAGAAGAAACAAACTGCTTTTGTGTTTTTATCCAAAGCGTTTTATATTATTTTGCCTCATTCACCCATTCACACGCCGATGGTGAGCCAAACACCCAGACCACTAGACCACCCAGACAGCTATCACAAACATAATAACTGTTTGTAATGTTTGGTATAGACCTATAACCTCTGAGACCATTCTGATCTTGCAAGCTCCCATTTAATTTAACTGCAAGTATCAATCTGGAACCCTTCAATTCAAAAGCGTTTGTCATACAGGTGGTGCTAATACATTTACTATAAATGAAATTTACTGAACATAAATACATACAGAACAATTGGACTACCTTTATCTCACCCAATCAGTATATTTAAAATCCACTGAAACTGAAAACATACCAAGTATGCCATCTTGGGGGAAAACGTGACCTGTTGTTGAAGGGTTCCAGACTGATTGTCTGGATGGAATCAGATAAATACAATTTGCGCCAAATCTTTGTATTTTTGTAGAAGGTTTGTTTCTCAGGGGATCAGATTAAAGATTAACTTTCAGTTAGTAATTGGCATTAATGAAAGGTTAATAAGAGAACAGATTATTTATTTTAAGCATTTTTCTTCTGTAAGCATCCCTTTTTAAATTTGAAAGTAGTCCTAGAAGTAATCATCTAATAAAAACCTGTCATCTGATAAAATAGTAGCGGTAGTTACTGTTTTTCAATCAGTTACTTCCCAACTCTGCCTGTAATGCTGGCAGTGGGTGTAAGGAGCCAAATGCACAACACAAGGTGGAACATGTTTATAATAAACACGTTAAATCAAAAGGCATAGGAACACAGGAAAGCGGGCATCTCCCGCTGCCTTACACCGACGTTCGATCATCTTACGACTTTCAATGTCTGTATAAAATCACAACAGTCTCGCTAGAGTAGTGCGCACCCGTCATCTCAATCGCTTGGTCAAAGGTGGCAATAGGAGCTGTCTTAAATCAGTCCTTTTGTTATCCCGACTGTATGACTGGGTCTTGGTGGTAGTATTTTGGTGAATTGCACTTCACTCTGTCGATTACAGTTACGGTGGCTGACATTAGAACGTCAGACATCGCATTTATATGATTGTTAACTTTCCCCCAGCCACCTGACACCGTGAGCCTTGCTCAGGGTCTTTGGGGGGTGTTTTAAGCACAGACAGATACTTCACTGTTTTGGTTTCTTTTGCAGCTTTCTCAAGCTGGAAAAAAATATAAATATAATGTGTTACTTTGGCAATTAATAATATATGAATAATATATTAATGTTGACTCTATACTTCATTATAGAAAAGGTTTCAGTCATCATTTTACCTTGAGCAAGAGGGGGGGGGGGGCGCAGCCCTGAACATTACATGACTGTTATATAATTATAATAAGTATAGACTTATAGACTTAATAACTAGTCAACATTCATACTGTGGATTAGCTGCCAGGTAATCACATTGTGTTTCTGCCATATATGTCTTATGTTTAAATACAAATCATTCATGCACAGTAATCTACTTGTGTTGAACCTAACATTATTCAATTACATTTAGAATTAAGATACAAGACAATATAGTGGTAATGGTATACCTCTGTAGGACTAACCCCTCCTGCAGCCAGTTAACATCCAAGGGGCAGACATTGAAGTGATGCAGACCTATAAATACCTGCTGTAAGTGTGCACCTGGAGGATAAGATGTGGTCCCGGAATGCAAATGCTCTATACAGGAGAGTTTATTTTCTTAAGGAGGCTGATGTCTGCTGTGTGAAATGCTGCGATCGTTTTACCAGTCAGTGGTAGCAAGGACCATCTTCGAATGCTGGGATCTGCTGGGAAGGCTACGTGACGGTGCAGTGTAATTAGGAGGCTGGACAGGCTGAATAACGAAAGGTGAAGACAATCCTGGACAATGTCCTGCAACCCGCTTCACAATGGTGGGCCAGATAAGTAGTCTCTTCTTGCTCCGCTGCAGGACTGAGAGGTTGGGGAGATCCTTTGTCCCCACCGCCATCAGACCTTTTAACCACCATTAGCAGGTGCTTATGACCGTCTCTCTCTGTCTGCCTACTAACCCTCCCCCCTAGGGTGCAGGGGGGGTTTAGTCCTACAAATGTCTACCACCATTACCACTCTTATCTTGTATCTTAGTTATAAATGTAGTTAAATAATGTTAGGTTCAACACAAGACTCTAGAGGACCCCTGCAATGCAATGGTACCTTGGTAGGAATCACTTCTTCTGGACAAGGGTGTGGTTTTCGCTGGTGGAACCAGAGAAATTGGTTTCGCAAGGCTGTTTCATTTAATAATAGGAAATATTACTTTATTTAATTTTAATGTGTATCTTGGAAATTGACATGATCATTGACAATCACACACAATAAAATATATGGATAGAAACAGTACGTATCTAACAAACATCTACTGTGTATAATCAAACACCAGTGATTTGCACAGATAAAGAGCATAAAAAGTAATTCTGTAACAGTAATATTAGGTTTAATGAGTATAGCAGATTATGAGTGCGATAAGTAACACCCAACACCTCCCAAGTGGAAATAATGAACATGCACCCTGATGTTGCTTTAAACCCTTAAAACATGACTCAGGCTATATATGAGACCATCTGCCTCACACAGCTATAGACCCTCACATTATCATTTGCCCTTCTAAGGCACTTGTTTCACAACTGTGGTCAAACCACATCCTTTGAAGTCACCATATAAAGGCGAGTATGTGTATCACAGTGTTTCACAGCTCTCACAAAGGCATCGTCTTAGTGGTACATCGGAAACAAAGAGCTATGATCAGTCTTTGGGTAGTGGGTCTAATCGTTTCCTACACGAGCCATTTTCAATCAGGTAAGGATCTTTTATAATTTCACAAGAATATATTTTTCTATGATGGTGGCATGACATGTGCAACTGAAGCCGTAATATTATGTTATCAATATTTCAGATTGGATCAAGCAAATACTACAAATAGTATTTTCATTTAACAGTGAAATCAATATTTGATTGATTGCTTGATTGATTGATCATTTATAATACTGTAATTGTGTCCCAGGTTACTGTGAAGAGATTATTAATGGTGTAGAGGTGAAGCCTCATTCTCTGCCTCATATGGCTCTGCTGATAAAACATGAAAAACCTGTTTGTGGAGGAACACTGATCGGTTCAAAATGGGTCTTGACTGCTGCCCACTGTGAAGGGTAGGAGCTGGATTAAATTAAATTATATGGTGATAATATTTTCTTTAGTACTAATATTTTCTGGATTTGGCCTTCTGAACAATGTGTTAATACGGTATGTGATATCAGCCTCAAAGAGTGGTCTCTATGAATACATGAACCAATAAGTCATAAGTCAATAAATTAATATTTGATTTGGTTTACTCTAAACATAACACATCATGTTTGTTTATTCTCAGCATTACGGGGGTGAGGCTTGGGGTTCACTCTATTAAGGCCAATGATTCCAAGAAGATTCACATGGTCACTAAAAGGTATCCCCATCCCTCTTATGATTCTAAGAAGAAAGTTAGTGACATAATGTTGCTCAAGGTAAGGTGATGAACATAGTCTATAATGAAATATAGAGTCAACATTAATATAGTATTCATATATTATTAATTGCCAAAGTAACACATTATATTCATCTTTTTTTCCAGCTTGAGAAAGCTGTAAAAGAAACCAAAACAGTGAAATATCTGTCTGTGCTTAAAACACCCCCCAAAGACCCTGAGCAAGGCTCACGGTGTCAGGTGGCTGGATGGGGGAAAGTTAACAATCATATAAATGCGATGTCCGACGTTCTAATGTCAGCCACCGTAACTGTAATCGACAGGGTGAAGTGCAATTCACCAAAATACTACCACCAAAAACCAGTCATCACTGGAAACATGATATGCGCTGGTTCAGACGGTAAAACCACAGCAGATACCTGCAAGGTAACATCATTTAATTTCCAATATCTCATATTTAAATACAAATGATTCATGTCATCTTGAATTTAACATTAAATACATTTAAAAACAAGATAAACTGTATATAAGAACGTGGTGAATCAAACTATTGTAGATTATAAGCATTTCTCATTGTAGATGTCACTTAGACACTACTAGTGGAGTAAATGTAATACCCAATGGGCCGAGGGACCGCTTTTATTGTATTTAGGTCTACATAACCCCTCATCCATGTTAAGTGGCTCTACAGTATATTACTTACTGCAACTAGATGGCATTCTCAGACCAGTCATCTCAGACCGAAACAAGTTATTTGTAGGCCACACACACCCTTTATGTGTGTATGCCTACTGTATTGTTGGGGATGTTCCTTATTGCACTCATAATCAGCTATACTCATATCCAAAGCAACTTACTATATTTGCAAAACAGAGAGACAGGAGACCGTGAAATACTAATATTTTAGATATATTTGTGAAAGTGTAGTGAAATGAAAATGTAAGCATCAGTACAAGACTTTGTACTGATGTGGTGCCCACATGAGCACTATAGATGGGATAATCAGATGTACAGTGTTTATACAGTATGTGCTTATCAAACAGACTGATAACAGACTAATGACTGTATTTTAAATATTTTCTAGGGTGACTCTGGTGGACCCCTGTTGTGCAATGGTACCTTAGTAGGAATCACTTCTTTTGGGTATAAATGTGGTTTAATTTACAAACCAGGTGTCTACACCTTTATTACTAAGGACTACATTGAATGGATGAAGAAGACTATCAGAAAATGGGACTAAACAAACTTCTTCAATATTATTGAAACAATCTATGTTCTGGATAAAGTTAGCAGTGTAACCATTTCTTCCAAATGTATACCAATTGTTTGCTTAGCAGCAATCAGATGAGCCATCATGGTTAATTATGCGGATGGTTAATTGAGATTATGGCCTGGGTTGACTTTGTGGCCTGCCTGAACTATTGCTATGCTCGATTAGTGTATGAAATGTAGTTATTTATTTTCCAAAATGTAAACGTAATGTCACCTTCTCGCATATATTAAAGGCATCATATAGATGCCTCTCTCTCCGATTGTTTTTTGTGTGACATATATATATATATATGTATTTAATCACTAATGACATGGAATAAAGTAACATTCTGGACCCAGTTTCATTCAACACAGTATTAACCCTACATTATGCCACTTGATGGCGATCTCTGCACGATTATAGATTATAAGAGTACACTCTTGGCATTTATTTAGAAACAATCTGTTTAATGTGTAATTGTGATGTAAATACAAACATTTTAAAAATGTTTTTAAATATAAAAATTTCAATTGTACCCTTTATTGCTGTTGTTTTATTTAATTAAGCCTAATATTTGATTCAATGTCATTGTCAATGTCATCGTTTGGTTGGAGCCTTGGAGGGTAAAATATAATTCCTTGATAACCATGCAGGTGATAGTAAAGCAGCTGAATTGAACATGTGTTCATTGGTGATATTTTACAGTCTCAAAGGAAATATGAAAGCACCACCTCCTAATTTATAACAACACATTTTATAACACTAATTTATCAAATAACTTCGTTTACCTTGCACTTTTATTAACTTTAAATTAAGATAATAATACTAAATATATATATTATAATAAAATTGGATAAAAGGTATAAAAAAAAGACAACATCAAATAATTCACAAGACAATTTAAATCAAAGCTTCCATGCTCCATAGTGTTAGTGTGCCCCCTAGAACTCAACCCTGTATGAGAGCTGTGGGGGAAAATATTAAAATGTCACACGGGTATGTATGGGAGGTGTGCCCTTTACAGTCTGAACCTGTTTATGTGTTATTATGCTTGTGTGTTTCAAAGGCCACACATCTTAATCCAAACACGCTCATCTTAATTTATATTGGCATTGGCAAGAGTCACCAAGAGTTAAAAATGTGTCTTCCAGCCAATAATAGTTTACATTAATGCCTGGAAGACATATGTTTAGCTCTATACAATTTATCATATGACAATAGAAGCATGTCTAGTTTCCTATTATCCTATGCTCTATCGTTTATTTTGTTATGACGCAAATCAATCTTTACAGCAATTTATTTCATAATTTAACATTGTTCAATTATGGTTAACCAAGCCTACTACAAGATATTCTGCAGTGCTGCTTCTGCTGCGCACAAACGGCTATAGCAAGGCTCCCTGACAAAACGCTTGGACATTACTTTTGGGGACATTATACTATGGCGTTATGAGGCCTCTGACCACGCTAGTTCAATGAACACACCTGGAAGCGTAGTACAATTTGTGTAGATTCACAATTATTGGTACACAACCGGACTAGAGAGGCCCCCAGCCACACCTTACTACTTCCCCCATAACAACGGGTGCAACCCCCAAATTAAACTGTGTACCTTGGTGCCCAATCATTAACCCAAAAGGTCGCTACAATACCACAGAGCCAAAGTCATTGAACGAAATGGTAGATTAAATTCCATACAGTCGTATTTTGTTTGTTTATGTTTTTAAAAGTTCCTTTATCAAATATCAAACTTTTAAACAGAAATGTGCTTAACACTACTCTACATCTTTGTGTTAGTAGGCTAATAGTTCTGTGTGTTATGGTCTGGTTGATGACCAGAAACAATTTGTTGAATTGTGCTATATCATTATATGAATCGTTATATCATACAACCCTATATTACAGTATTGTGTAGCCTACGCTATTCGTTTATTTTATCTTTAAACAGATATGTTTATATAGGCTAGTTATATTTACATGTGAAAAAATAGCACATATTTGGCCATAAACTGTCACATGAATGCATATAAATTCAATAAATGAACACGTAAGGAGTATTGCAACAGACTCAAATCAACCTCATCTCCTAATCTCTGAAAGGTTTCACAATTCCATTTTATCAGCCAGAGTTCTGCAAAACCCAACCGCAAACCTCCCCCATTACCTACAGCTGGACTACTAAACAGTATACAGTAGCCTAGCCTATACATTTTACATGCGTTTGAGGGTGTTTTCACATAAGACAAACCAAACTCAGTCCTCTTAATAAGTGGACCAAAAAGTGAAAAACAGAAAAGGAACCCAGTACTTTATATCTTCACATTGTTAGCTCATTTCTATAAGTTATCTTTCTGGAAAAGAGAACCTATAACCTATAAGAGAACCACTTCAGCTCTGATGGGGTCTCATTCTTCATTCTGTTCACACTGTATCTCGTAGTGATGTGCGTGTCGGGTGGGTTCGAATAAGCTTGTTAGAAGATATTGCGTGTGCGGGTTGTAAAAACCGACGAACCGCGCATTACTAGTGTCTGGAGCTCTCAGACCAGTATTGCCTTGGATTATGTGCATTGTAAACACAGTTAGGCTATGTGCATTGTCCACCGTTTGCCGCACCCATCCGATCAGTAGTAGCGACATGGGTTATTTAATCCATGAATGGAAAATAATGGAGGAGCAGAAGTAAGATTGACAGGATCTTTACAGCTCGGCAGGTTCAGGAAAAGTGCCGGGAGCAACACCAGGATATGATTACCGCATTTGTAGACCTTTCCACACTGTGCAAAGAGAACTCCTATGGAATGTCCTTCTCATAGGGCTGTCCCAATACATTCAGATATATCCTTAGCCAAGTCCATACTTGGTAGTGCACAAGAGGGCTTAATAGTACATGAGAGAGGGTATAATAGTGCATGAGGGAGGGTATAATAGTGCATGAGAGAGGGTATAATAGTGCATGAGAGAGGGTATAATAATGCATGAGAGGGTTTAATAGTGCATGAGGGAGGGTATAATAGTGCATGAGAGAGGGTATAATAGTGCATGAAAGAAAGGTTGATGACTGCCTGTCCAAGTGAAGACACATATGTACATATAGGCCTTCATTGGGCTGCCTCAAATGACCATAACATAAAATAAAACCAATGATAGTTAACCACATTGAACACACACGCTATAAATACAAGATTATATCTGGTATGAAGAAACCACAGCAAGAGGATTTCAGTTGATGGGAGTTGCGTGCACACACACACACACACAGTACAGGAGATTACTAACTGCTGTCAGTCAAGTAAGAGCAGTGATGGAAGTAACACTTTTCAGATAAGCATAATTTCAAAACATAACATTAACAGGCAGAATTTAATTTCTGTTCTGATCAACAACTCACATGTGTGTCCTATGAATTCCAGGTGCTATTTTATAAAAGTGTGTAACACCTTTTGTATAATTCGACGCAAAATGTGCATAGTTACTATTGTCCCTGTCAGTTGGGACAAAAGTAACAACAGTATAAGCTTGAATACATTGTTTGTAATACTCATGTTTTTATGGAAAATGTCTGACAACATCTTTAATACCATAATTAAACACCATATATCATCACTGCTGCAATACATCTTCCTACAGCACACAATCTTCCTAGCCTGTTTCCGCCCGACTGTTACTCTCAGCTCACATTCTTCTTATTATACTGTATGTATATATATATATACATATACAGTATCTCACAAAAGTGAGTACACCCCTCACATATTTGCAAATATGTGAGCATATC
>JAODUE010001447.1:0-12464 GCA_027564755.1 Amblyopsis hoosieri
ATTATTATTGTTATTTTTCTAAACTGTAAACAGGTTTGGTAGTATTTTTTTTACAACTTGATCCATAATTTTTTATGTGGCCCAAAGAGCTGTTAAAGTTAGAGTAGGCAGACCATCCTTATCTCGTGAGTTCGTTTAATTTCGCCTGAGAATCTGTCTGGAAAACCTTGGAATAATTTTGAATGTCCGTGTAACAACTGAACTTTCCAATCAGCTTCGTGTTTATAGCTATACGGGCATGGCTTATGTGTGCCGACAGCGAAAACGAACAAATAGTTCATCCAATCGACTGCAAAGTATTTTTTGGAAATTATACAGCCATTCACAAACAGTTTCAATGTACTGCTCCCATGGACTTGTGACAGCAGTTCCTCCAGCATGTCAGGTTACGTTTAAGTATCAGCTATGCAGTGATCCTAGCTACAGTATCTTATATAACTTAGAATAGCTACTTTTATATATCCAATACATTCGTCTGTAGTTTTTCCACCTACCACTAGAGGTCGACTAGCTACAGTAACTTTTGGTCAGGGGTTGTGGAGACTTCAAATGAGGCGTCCTTTTACACATTACCCAACATGCAAAGCATGCTTATTCAATGTATTAACACGTTTTGTATCTAGTCTATTTTCTAATTAGGCTAAAGTAAGACTCCCGTAGCACTTACAATTCTGACGTGTTATGTTTTACAATTTTACTGTTTGGAAATGTTAATATAGCCGAATATGTTCGAATTAATCATTCGAAATATTGGCGAAATTGTATTGTATGTAAAAAAAATATATATATATGTGAACGAGTATAGCCTATCAATTAATTGCTGTTATACAATCTACGTTTTATTCTTTAAAAACTAAATCGACGAATCGACTATGTTAAAGAAAGCAGATTTGCCATGGCAAATGGGTAACCATGATTCAGACTCGTACTCTCCTGGTAGCAGTGTTCGGGCAGTGAACGCGTTCAGGCAAGACTATACTTTCAGGGATCATTTCTATAGTACTTGACTTAAGAAATGTGTTTCAAAAGTGTTTGGTCTTGCTAACCACGTTGATGATTAGTGATACTCCTTTCTGAGCGCGAAGTAGGCAGAGAGTCTTGAATGTTTTCATATGCTCTCTGTTCTTGATGACCGTTTACCATCTCTTCTAGGTATGGTAAGGAAAGGAGTATGTTCAGAGCGGTTTTCAAAGCTGTTAAATATAATTTGGTATACCAACACCGTTCAGTGTACCAATGGGTTATTATTCTCCATTCTATTGGAATTTATCGCACCATAGGATTTCTACGATCTTTAGGGGAGGCCATTTAATTTGAGTAAAGTGCACTTTGATAGTTTTGCTGAGACCTGAAAGTAGGCGTCCTTTGCATCGCCACCTGCCTAGAAAACTACACTGGCATGAATGTGCTGCAGCACGCCCGGAGCAGAGCCTCCGCAAATAGGCTACTCTAAAGCGGAGGATATAGGCATATTTTCTTATGCTTTGAGCTCTTCCCAGCGATGGCTGTCAGTTAACAGCGTGAGAATTTGGAGGATGTTTTCTTGTACCGGAGGAGAATTTGATATTGGCCATGCAATATTAAATTGGATTTAGGAATAACGTGTTATGCAGTTGCTGGAACTTTCTGCTTGAAATGAACGTCTCATCGCTGAACGACATTTATCCATCTGATTGAGCAATCATTAACACGAAAATATGAAAAGAAAATAATGTTCAGATGCGATATCGATGGAGGATCATTCTCTAACAATCTAGATGACTTCGATTCTATTCGCAGCGTTCTTCTTTACAGGTTTGTACGCAAATTATACCACATTGCAATTAGCTATTTTGTTTGTTTGATCACAGTCGTTCTTGTGTAGCATACTGGGCTCCTGGATTTTACCAAATACAAATCTCTGCTTCAAATTGCAAATGTGAAATACTACTCACTATATCACGAATATATAGGCCTATATAATAACTTTGTGTACACTAATAATAATGTGTACTTCATATCTGCAATGTGGCCCTACATATGTGAAAAACTGAATTTGTTCAAATGTAACATTGACCATTTTATTTAAATGTATTTAAATGTATTATAAATGTGAGGAAACCTTCCAAATCAACATGGACCTCACTTGAACATGCCCTTGTGTACTGCTCGCGAAGCTTCAAGTGTTGTCAATGGCAACGGCGCCCCTAGCCAACCACGTTGAGATCACGTGCATCACGTGGTACAGCCTAGGTTCGTATATGAGCACAACATGGCGATAACATAAATAAGACCTATGTGTCAGAAGGCTAAAATACGATTTGTATGAATGTACGAAAGCCACCGTAGGGCAGAATGGCGTCTAATGACGTCCATGGCGATACCGAGAACACAGTTCAAAGAAAGTCTCAAACGAAGGACGCAGAAGAGCGAAATGGCCACGAAAATGATAGGGAGTCCACATCAAGTTACAGTAGTTCAGACTACCCAGAGTAAGATGCTAAAATGTTTTTAAACCTACAGATATTTGTTTGCATCGTAACATCATGCACTTGTTGACAACCACAACTTTAAAGTGTCTAACTTGATTGTATTTTGCGGTTTCTGTAGGTGTCCCCCCGGGAGCACATTTATCATAAGGCTGCTTGGCAACTGAAAACGTCGCAATTTTATATGCAAACAGCCAGTAGACCTACAGTAACCAGCTGTAAATCTAATTGTACATGCTGTAAAAAAGTTCAGTGCTGGAGGCTATATTAAAGCCACTTACCTAATATAACTTTCTTTGTTTTTCATTATGGCATGTTTTCAATTAAGGGTTAGCATTCATAAATAATTGTATGCTTCTTGCTCCCCTTGGTGAATTTATGGACGTGGCTTCTGAGATGTTTACCACAGGTCCCGCAGGGCTTTAATTTAGACCAAATGCACACAAACAATCTGCAGATTTTCTGTTTGTCTTTAAAGCCTTTTCCCCATCAAGCGTGGATGTTAGTCCTCTCAATATTCCGTGTGGTTTAGAGACGTGTTCATGCATCTGCGTGATGCCCATGGGTGTACTGTGCACTGCTGAACAAATGATCCAACCAATAAGTAACCAGAACAAACCAGGAAATATTGATTGATGTGCGTTGTTCCTGTAAAAGTAAAAAATGAAAAGGTTAAGCTCTTACCCTCTCCTCTCTTCAGCGACCTTGAGCCAGAATGGCTGGAGGACGTCCAGAAAAACGGCGAGCTCTTCTATCTGGAGTTGAGCGACGGCGAGGAAGAGGCTGCGTTGGCCCGGGCCGCCGCCTCCTCCGCCAATCACGTCCGCTTCAGCGAGCAGGAGGCGGAGGTCATCACGGAGCGGGACGGGTGCAGCGGCCACCGCCACGCAGATTCCCGCCCTGACAAAGGGGAGCCCGGGCTGAGGAAGCTGGTGCGCATCCTGGGGGGGAAACGCCGGCCTTCCCGGCGCGTGGGGGGCAACACCAGGACCAAGGATGTCTCCGCCACTGCTGCCCTCTCCTCTTCACCTCCCCCGGCCCCGCCGTCCATCCTGAAGAGCCAGCCGGGCCAGAGGCAGGGCGGGGGGGCGCGGCGGCCACGGCTCAAGGACGTGTGTGTGTACCTGAACCCCAAGCGGCTCCCCGACCGGGGCGGGGGGGCCCTGCTGGAGGCCCTGCTTGGGGTGGTGCACCGCCGGCAGGGCCCAGCGGGGGGAAGCGGGCCTGGGGAGCGGCTGACTGTTAATGGCTTGGTCCCCGGCGGCGCCGCGGTCAGGTCTGGCCACATCCTGATTGGTGAGGCAGAGACCTGCGTGCTTAGCTGACGATGCGTTGAAGCAGCTCTTCCATTTTGACCTGTGTGCCGCTTGTTGTTCTTATCTCCACTTGGTTCTGTATCATTACTTAACACAGGAGCAAAATACAGCTCTGGAAATACACTATATTGCCAAAAGTATTGGGACACCCCTCCGAGTCATTGAATTCAGGTGTTGCAAACACTTCCATGGCCACAGGTGTATAAAATCATAGGCGTGCAGACTGCTTCTACAAACATTGGTGAAAGAAGCTCTCTGAATTGTGGGACTGTGATATGTTATTGCATATAAGTCCATTCGTGAAATTTCCTAACTACTTAATATTCCACGGTCAACTGTTAGTGGTATTATAACAAGGTGGAAGTGATTGGGCACAACAGAAACTCAGCCACAATGTGGTAGCCCTCATACAATCACAGAGCAGGGTCAGCCCATGCTGAGGCGCACAGTGCGCAGACGTCGCAAACTTTCTGAGGAGTCAATAGCTACAGGCCTCCAAACGTGTGGCCTTCGGATTAGCTCAAGAACAGTGCGTAGAGAGCTTTCATGGAATGGGCTTCCATGGCCGAGCAGATGCATCCAAGCCTTACATCACCAAGTGCAATGCAATGCGTTGGATGCAGTGGTGTAAAGCACGGCATCACTGGACAGTAGTGCAGTGGAGACATGTTCTCACATGACCTCACAAATGCGCTTCTAGAAGATTATTCAAAGATTCCAATGAACGTACTCCTAAACCTTATGGACAACCTTCCCAGAAGAGTTGAAGCTGTGCCAAATCCATATTGAACCCTACGGATTAAGAATAGGATGTCACTAACCTTCGTGTGCATGTAAAGGCAGGCGTCCCAAAACTTTTGGCAATATAGTGTACATTTAGAGACCACCAGCAGTTTCTCTGGTTTACATTTTTATTTATTTATTGTGTGTAAGATATTTATTTGTATTTATTTTTTATGTATTATTATTATTATTATTATTATTATTATCCTTCCATCCATCCTCATCTGCTTATTCATAGTCGGGTCGCGGGGGCAGCAGCTCCAGAAGGGGACCCCAAACTTCTCTTTTCCGAGCCACATTAACCAGCTCTGACTGGGGATCCCGAAGATATGTGAAGAAATGTGAAGATATAATCTCTCCACCTAGTCCTGGGTCTTCCCCGAGGTCTCCTCCCAGCTGGACCTGCCTGGAACAACTCCCAAGGGAGGCGCCCAGGGGGCATCCTTACTAGGTGCCCGTACCACCTCAACTGGCTCCTTTCAACGCAGGGCAGCGGCTCTACTCAGAGCCTCACGGATAGCTGAGCTTCCCACCCTATCTCTAAGGGAGAAGCCAGCCACCCTCCTGAGGAAACCCATTTCAGCCGCTTGTACCCGTGATCTTGTTCTTTTGGTCATGACCCACCCTTCATGAGGGTAGGAATGAAAATGTCCCGGTTGATAGAGAGCTTTGCCTTCTGGTACGGAAGGTGTAAACGATGCAGTAAAGTGATTGCAATACCACTCCCGCTACTCCGATTCTCCGGCCAATCTCCCACTCCAATGTCCCCTCACTTGAGAACCAGACCCCTCCCCACCACACACCACAACTACGCCTCGATATCCTGTCCATGAATATCACAAACAGTGCATGGCTCCGTGGCAAACCCAGCCACCAGGCACTCACGTACGAATCCTGCCTCTGGGCCTGGCTCCAGACGGGGGCCCTGGGCTACCTCCGTGCAGGGCAACTTCTCCTCTTTTATGATTTTTCATAAAGGGTCTTTTGAACCATTCTTTGTCTGGCCCCTCCCCTGAGACCACTTTGCTTTGGGAGACCCTACCAGGAGCACAAGGCTCCAGACAACACAGCTCTCAGGATCATAGGGGTAGAAAAACCCCTATGATGAAGGATTATTAATAATAATAATAATATTAATGGTAATTCCATTTAGGCTAGGCTAAATTTATATTATTATATTTTTTTATGTGCAGTGGTCTCTTAATTCTTTCCAGAGCTGTATATGCTATTGGCTTGTTATATGAAACATAATTAAACAATATCAATTTAATTTAATTAAATTTAATTTCCCTTTTCGAGAACCACTGAATTTAAGTATTTTCCTCATATGATTTCTTCTTTGCAATCCGAAAGCTCAGACTAATTGTTTGGCAGTTGATCTCAGCAGAAGGAGGAATGCAAATTGTTTCACCACAAACGACTACCCCCATGAGTTACTGCACTACACCCATGCTAAAACAATTAGACTGGCCAAATACCTCAAATAGCTCTTTCGCAGAGATAGTGGGTTGCCAGTGAGTGCACAGGTGAAGCTTGTCCATCTATATAGTGTTCAAATGGCTCAAAGTATAAGCTTCATTCTGGGGGAAAGGAATTGTAAAGCATTAGTAGTACATTTGTGTCTCTTAATGATGTACTGTGCTATGCAGACCTTCTAGTAAATACACAGTTATAAAGTTTTAGATTCTATAGGAATACCATGTGCAAATTTACGTATGCACCATTTTCCGTTGGACTTTGCTGTGCTGTTTGACCCAGGCGTGCTACAGATGACATTAGCTATTTATACATTGGGTGTCTTCAGGGGACGTGATTTTGGCGGTGGATGACGTGGATGTCACTTCGGAGAACATCGAAAGGGTGCTCTCCTGCATTCCAGGACCAACACAGGTCAGTGTGAGAGCTGCTTTACATGGTGACCCCCCCCAATCAAAACATAGACTACATTTTTTTCATTCCTGTGGAAACATGTTATAAGATACTCTATTATATACTGCATTCCCAAAATTGCGTTTGTGGTTGAAACCGGTGTTTTAGTTTGAAACTCCCAAGTTCCAATTGGTCCAATTGGTCCTTCTCAGCTGTGATAAATGTGTCTGGAGAGAGTAACAAGCACCTCTTGGTACCGGAAAAGTTGCAGAGAAATAAACCCTTTGATTGGTATCTTAAAAAAATAAATCCACATTTGTGTCATCCTTCCCCATTAACAATAGAGCGTCAAAGAGCAGGAATTTGCTAATGATAGACTGGGGATAAGGCTGATGGCGATCGTGGTGTGGCACGACCAGCCTGTTTGCAGGTCTCTCTCGTAGAGGCACAGGAAGACGTCTATTACTCTGTGGGATTGAGAGCTGTGCTGATTAGAAGATGCAGCAGGAAACTAAATTACAACATAGAAGAAGACGGCGGTTTTGTTTTATTTGGAGACAAATATTGTATCTATGGGGCCTGAGGTGTTTCTCTGTATAAACTAATTTTGAGTTTTATTGCTGACTGAAAACGTTTGAGTCTGTGTTCATCTGTGTGCACTTTGCATTTGTGTTCTGGGCTTTGTTTGTGGCTGTGTGTTGCGTGTCTTGTCTGCTGAATGACTACATTAGCAGTCCAGTTAGAGAGCACTTCAGTCCAACCACAGCTTTACCAGCAAGCAATGCAGTTCGTCATTTTGTCTGAGGTTATTTATTGTCCTTTCTCGAAGCCTTCAGAAAATCCAGCAAAGCTATTTCTTGGACACTGCAAAGGAATGGAATAAATGTGGGACATATGAGGATACAATAGCTCCAGTGCCCTCCACTTCCAATGCTCCGGCTACGGGGCAGAGTGAGCCAGTCGCCAGTTGAGAAGGTCCGTCGTTGGGACGTTTCACCGCCACCCTTGGCTCGTCCTTAATAATATAACCCCCTGAAGTTAAGTCTGCTTGAGATGGCTGGTGGCCTTGAGTTAAGGCGCCTGACGGAGAGACCAGTGGCCTGTGGTTGGTGCTGACAGGCCCACCAGATGTCTGGGAACGATTTCAGCTGGATTGGAAAATTACAGAGCCTCAACATTTTTTAAATATATATATATTATTATTTTTGAAAAGGTCATTTTGACCTGGAGATGTTTAAGCTCCAGGTCAAAATGAGATATTCCAGCTTTTTGCAACATATAACATAAAAAAATATGTGTTCGGGGAAAGTGCTAATGCGTGATCCAGTGCACACGTTTCCCAAAGGAATTGCTCAAGAGCAACTGGACAGTGAGAGCGTTAAACCAGTGGTTAAATAGTTCACTAACCCTCCCCTACCGGTGGTGCCTCTATCTCGGGCCAACCTCACATCTGGACTCTGGTTCTGATTTTCCGTGATTTACGTCGACCCTTGCCGGCCTCTCGGCTCAAAGTCAGCGCAGTGGCTCCAATGCACAATATCTCGTTCGTCCTGTTTTTTATTTGAGGTTATTCTCCTTTCATCGTGGCCTGTTTTCCTAATCATGTCGTTTAGTTTATATGCTTTGGGTGTAAAGCTGCACGCTATTTGTTTGGATCCGTCACGTAAATGCAATTGCGTCGTTTACCCTGGAAGGCGTGAGTGTGTGTGCAGTTTGTGCGTTAAACGCGCTGCAGTGCTTTCTTCTCTTTTTTGTGGTTCGTTCCGTGTTCCGGCCGTGGGCCAAAGTGCCGCCATTCCTCGCTCTGCGGGGTCTTTGTGTCCGGGGTGTCTGCTCGCGGCACGTTTAGGGTTTGTTGATTTGCTTTCAGTTTCCGCCGCGAAGGGCGGCACAAGAATGGAAAACAAGACTGCAGGAGACCAGACACGGCGATAGACTAGAGGATGACAAGAGAGAGTGTCTCTGGTGTCCCGCCAGTGTTTCTCAGACTGGCGGCAGTCTGGTTTTAATTTAGGATTACACACACACACACACACACACATACACACACACACACACGCATGCCCACAGCATTCCACTATTGCTTTGCGTGGTTTAGAGTTGAACATTTCGGTTTGCGTTCACTCTCCACCGGTGTTCTGTTTTCCACGTCTCTCTCTGCCTTTTCCTGAATGAACGTGAGATGAAGGGGATTTCCCCGTCCTTTTGGAAGCGTGGCGCTCCAACGGGCTCCTCACCACGCCAGGCCTTCATGAGTCAAACCTGGTTGAAACGGGAAGAAAGCACGTTATTGGCCAGGGTAGACACAGGCTAATTGCTGCTATTAGAGGCACCCCGTGCCAGAGACCTTCGCCCGGAGCCGGCCTGACTCCCTCCATTGTGGTGTTTGGAGCCAAGGCGACAATGGGTCTTGAAGCAGCAGCCTATTCCTCCTCTTTCCTAACTGTGTTCTTTCCTTCCGTCTGTCACGTGTAATGGTTGTTCTCATTTTCCAAAGCCCACCCCTTTAATCTCCTTTTCTCCTCTTTCCTCCTTCACCTTCCACCCTTAAACAAAAATGGGGGGAGACTCCCTATCCCTATTTTGCCTTCCTTCCCCCCAATGCTGACTCCCCTCTCCCTCAATTTTGACTCCCCTCTTTCCCCCCAATGTTGCCTCCCCACCCCCGTGTGTGTCCCCCAGGTGAGGCTGACGCTTGAGACGGCGTGTCCAGCCGAGGAGGCGGCATCGGCGGGGGGCGGAGGGCGCGGCCCCCCCTCGCCCCCCGGGCCGAAGGCGTCGCCCCCCGCCAGCCAGCTGGTGCGGCTGCTGTGGGGCGAGGACACGGCGGAGCTGCAGATGTCCATCAGCCACATCCCCCACGTCGTCATGTACCTGTCGCTCAAACTGGACTCGGAGTCGCCTCAGGAGCAGGTGGGCTTGAACAAAACGCAAGACCACGTCCTCGTTCTCATTTTGAAGGTCATCTTCTGAGGCCCCGATCACACAGAGACTGGCTGTCTGGACCAGGTGTGACGCTGATGAGCAGTGTGAATGCGTTAACCTGACATGCCAGAGGAATTGGTGTCACAAGTCCATCTGGGGAGTCATACATTGAAACTGTTTGTGAATCGCTGTACTTTAAAAAAAAATACTTGCTGATTGTATTAATTATCTGGTAGTTTTCGCTATCGGCACCATGGTCGGCACACCTAAACCACGCCCGTGTAGCTATAAACACGACGCTGATTGGATAACCAGGCCCGTATAGTTATAATCATGACGCTGATTCGAAAGTTCAGTTGCTACTCGGACACATTCAAAATGATTCCAAGGCTTTCCAGACTGATTCTCACGGTGAAATTAAATTGAAGCTCTCGCGAGGCTACGACTGCGTGCCTTGTGCTGGAAAGTTTAGAATATTTAAACTTTTTTGCACGTCTAAAAAAAAATTAAAAGGTAGCATAAATGCGATTTGCGGTGCCAGAGAAGAGCGCATGTCAGGCCGGTACCGTAGGAAAACAATGACTTTTCTGGCGACGTGTTTTTAGCAATGCGTCTCTGGGTGTTTGAGGCTTAAGCTAGTTTTTTTTTGTGTCGTTTCTAATCACGTATTGTTGACTTTTAAGTGGGTGTTTCTTAAGGAAAACTGGTCATGACTTTGCGGCCAAAGGCAGGGCTCGTGCTCGGCTAATGAAAGGTAGGGGAGCTGAGCCTCCTCAGGTCATCAATGACCATTCTTTTGCTTAAAGCCTGATATCCTAACTTGACCTCGGGAGCATATATATTGGGTCCTTTGTGTGAAGGCACTAAAGCAACAGCCACTTGCAGTACAACATCACACATATTTCCTCTTCAAATAGATTCATGAGCTATATATTTGTCGAGAACGCAGAGGTCGGCCTGCCTTTTGGTGCTAATCTATTCGTTTGCTCTGAGGGGAGAGCTACACCCTCATTTCTGACTATGCCTCCAAAACAGTGATCACACAATCGCGCAGTCCATGTGGGAAATGGAACAGAAGGGACGATGGCTTTGTCACGTATGGTGCTGAAACAACAGGGCGAACTCTGATATCGAAAGACTTTATAGAATTTGATGGTATTACATGGTGTTTGGGCTAGATTCACATCGGGTGGATATATTTACCATGCATTCTGAATTATGTATTCAATCCAATTTACAATCTACTTGTCTTTCTAACAGACCGTAAATACTGTGTATTTTTGCATTTTGGTGTGCTTTCAAGACAGTTTTCCCCCTTAGGCTTCCAGGCGTTGTACATAGAACATGGCCTGTCTGGGGGCACATCAGCCAGCAGTGAAGTCTCTAAATGACCGTGCTTTGCAGGAACCCGCTAAACCACAACTTATATTTTTTTAGTTCCTTGATTGCAGGGTAGCCAAAACTGGAGAGAGATGACGGTAGTATATTTGTATTGCATTTTTTTAGCTTTAGCTGTGCTTGTGTGGCTCTAAATGTGCACGTGCGTGCGTGCGTGCGTGCGTGCGTGCGTGGGTGGGGTGGGGAGGGGAGGGGAGGGTGTGGTAAAGTGAGCATGCTGGGTAGTAGAGCCAAAATTCAACATTTTGGCACATTGGCCTTCCATGGCAGTGACATTCTTTACCGTGGTCGTCTGAGCCTGTGTTTGACCTCGAGGGGAAAGGTTTCCATTCTGAGCTGGTTGGGCCTTTGTTCCGGTTGCCAAGGCTATATGGCCCTTGTTCGTTCAAGGTTTGAGGCCCCATAGCTCCTCTACTCCATCATTTGTGCCCCTCAGACCCTTTAAGCCCCACTGCATGCTGGGAGGAATACTAATAACAGCAACAATACTCCCCAACCTGCCCCAAGCACCCCTCGGTTTATGGGAAACTTTTTCTTCCCAGAGAAGGAGTCCTAAAGAATGTTTACATTGTATTAGAGATGGTTACTAATGTTTCTCCTCCCTAGAAAACACATTATTACAATTGTATGCATGTTTTCTTAAAATAATCAAGCACGAATATGAATAATAATGACAATAATTGAAATTCTTAAAATAAAGATAATTTCAACATCTTCTCACAACCCCTAAAAGCATCTTGCCACCTCTCAAGGGGTTCAAACCCACATTTTGAGTACATGCAGTGTGTGGTAATATGAATGGTCTGCACATATCATAAGCGATTACTCTAAGACTACAGGGGAAGCTTCCCCTACAATTTAATACAAAAATTATACTTTGATGTTTATTAAAGTATATATCATGACAACGTTGCTATTTAATAATTACAAAGTGTACAGCATCTGCACTATGTCCCTTATCGAACCCTTTATTAATTCAGCCATACTGATATAGGCATTTAGCGTTCAACGAGACCAATGCTAGCACGGCCCCATAGACCGCTATTGAAGCCCAGCGCCAATGGAATCCTATGAGAGATTCAAGAGCGCTCTGTGTCTATGGCGAAAATATCAACGTTAACTGGACAACGAGCCTAAACGCGTCATTTTCAGTCCCAGCCGGACACTCAGCTTCCATGGCGTTATAGGAGAGATTTTCCCATAGGGAAACGCATCTCAGCATTTATAGGACAGGAGGCTTTCTGCAATGTTGTCCCGTCTGGAAGCTCAGCCTCTCTATTTCATTCTTGGCTGATTTCTCAATGAGGGCGGACCCTGTAGTCAACATCCAATCATCAACAGAAAGACGTTCTACTTGTTTGAGGAGATCAGAGAGTGCTCGATGCAGTAGGCTACTGAGACGGTGTTAGGCCTACTTTGTGTTTTGTGATTAGAACTAGCAACATAATTCATCTGCTTTTTATTAAACATGGCAGACACAATGTTTAGAGAGGTCAGTTGATTAGGCCATCTTAGGTCAGGACAGGCGCCTTGTAAAACGAATGCCACAGTGATTTAATTAACAACAATTTCATAATCCAGTACATAAGCATAATATTACTTTACCAGATACATACCCATAAATAATCATGCACTGTGTGTGTGTGTGTGTGTGTGTGTGTGTGTGTGTGTGTGTGTGTGTGTGTGTGTGTGTGTGTGTGTGTGT
>JAODUE010001448.1:0-12463 GCA_027564755.1 Amblyopsis hoosieri
CCCCCCCCCCCCCCCCCCCCCCCCCCCCCCCCCCCCCCCCCCCCCCCCCCCCAGCACGGAGAAGCCTACAGTACGGCCTAATGGGTTGTTGCGTGCGTTTTTTTTTTTAGAAGCAAGCGAGGTATGGTAGGGGGAAAGAAGCTACATGGCCCACAGGGCAAACACAATACTGAGACCAGCACTGGGGACAGAAAATAGTGCAATAGTGACATGAGAAGATTGGATTAAAAGTGAAGGGGTGGGGGGGGGGTAGAATGGGGAAATGAGAGGCTGAGGAGACCGTGTAGAACATAGTCTATCTAAAAAGAGAGTTGATGAAATGGAAAGCTTTCTGAAACCGGCATGTGCAGATTCTGCTGGAAGCTGTACGTAATTGGTTGCTCCATATAGAGTTTAATTGCAGTGGCTTTGCTGTGATGCAAATCTTCATTAAAAATGTACAGTATTTGCATGTCAATATTAACTCACCCAGTGTTTGCTGTAGTTACTCAAATGCTTCACATATTTGGAGCGAAGGGTAAATTAATTTAAACACACATTAATTATTACACACATTTCCAGTCTTAAGACACATTCTGTACAGTTTGACTGCACGAGCCTATAGTTTGTTTTTTACTAATTGAATTGCAAATAATTTAGTTGAACTGGATTAAGTAAAGATATCCAGTCAATTTGTAAATTACATGAATGTTTGAATCAGTGTTGGAGCAGGGAGGCATCTTAAACGTGCAGGGCAGTGGGTCCCGAGGACCAGAGTTGAAATTGGATTTTGAGGGGAGGATTTAAAAAAATTAATAAAACGATTCTTCTGTTTGGAACACTGTAGAAAAAAAAAAAAAATTTAAATCTACCAAGATAAGATTAATGATGGATTACTGAGAATATTGACTCAGTAATGTTTGCTATTACTGTTTAGATTTACAGCATTTAGGCCTTGGCAGGTCTAGTGTTGGGCTACCTTTGTTAAAACTGCAGTTTCTAGCCATGCATATTTCATAAACACACCCAGGGCTACCTTGACATCAATATACAAAGAAATGGAAAGGCTTTCATGACTCAGCAGAATCCTTACTACGTCACCTCACCCAATCAACAGCCACATTATACAATATGAATGATGTGAGTATCTCTTGACCTGTAGCAGCATTAGAAGAACGTTTATTTGCTGAGTTGATCATATGATGATGATGCTGCTGCATTGTATTTCTATGCTTTACAAAGTAGAACATGTAACAAAAACAATAAACAGTGTGACAACATAAAAAAATATAATAAACAGTGTGTGATTTGGTGCATGGCTTTGTGCAGGTGATTTGTGAACAGAATTGAGACATTGCTGGAAGATGGAGATGGTGGGAGAGAACTCCGGAGCCTGGGGGCAGCCCATGAGAATGCCCCCCCCCCCCCCGTCCCCAAAGCTTTTCAGCTCAGACTTTTATATTATGAGGTGGCTTGCAGGTCGTAAAGCTAGACGGGGGCGGAATGGTGTATATCTTTATATGTCGGTAGGAGGATATTGTAATCGATGCGTTTGAGAGATTGGAAGACAGTGTAACTCACAGAGGATAGGGGTGATATGCTGCCGGTACTGTGTGTTGGTGAATAGTCTGGCTGCAGAGCATTGAACCATTTGGAGCTTATGGAGGAATGTAGAGTTAATACCGGTGAGCTGCACTAGTCCACACGGGAGGATACGAATGCATGTTTTAGGCTTTCAGCAGCAGAACTGGAGGGAAGGTCTGAGTTGGGCAATGTTGCAGAGATGGAAGAATGAAGGTTTAATTCTATTGAATGTGCTGATAACACGAACCTCGAGAATTACACCAAGGTTGCATGCGTGGGGGCAGGTTAGGGTAGGTTACTTTTGAAATGTAGTCCGTTACAGTTACTAGTTACCAGACTGAAATTATAATTTGTAAATGTAATTTTTGGATTACCTACTGTACATTTAGCAACATAATATGCTTTCTTTCCATTACTTTTAGATTACTTCACGTCTAAAACATTGTTCTTTGAAATGCCATCCTAAGCAATGTACTGCATTGTCGCGCCAAATTTTCTATTTTTGTAACCGTTTATGTTGCTCAGGAGATGAGATTAAAATAGGACTTTATTTCAGTTATTGATTGACGTTAATGAAAGTTGTATAAGAGAACAGACGATTGTTTTATGCATTTTTCTTCTGCAAACTCCCCTTTTAAATTTGAAAGTAGTTCTATAAGTAATGGTCAAATTTTCTAAGGTATTGTAATATATATATACTACGGCGCTACAGCACGATATATATATGATCACGCTACACGATGTTAGCCCAGTTTTCAGATGTGTTTTTTGAGCTCGCAGACTAAAGCCTCAACTCTGAGGGAAATAAAAGCTCTCTCCCGTGAGCGACGGTTCGTGTAGTGTGAGTTGCTTACAACGCGAGCTGAGAGTGTCTGTGACATGTCGGCGAGGCGTCACAAGGCCCAACTAGATATTTAGCAAGTTAAATAGCTGGACAGTGGCGGCGACCTACAGCCAATGAGAGCGCAATACAAGGACGAGATGAAAACAAGGGGGAGGAGTAAAAGCCTTTGTAATCATTTGAAGTGCATGAAGAAACACGCAAAGATACTGAAATACTTAAAGTCTCTCTCTGAAACACGTATCCCTTGTCGATAACGCTTCATATCTCACTCAAATGACTTACTAAACAATTCTAAACACATCAGTGGTGGGTAATATTGTGATTGAAATATGTTGAGAAATGTAGCCTACCGGCTCCATGTTAATGAGGTGCGGATGCTACTATGGAGGGATAGGCCTATATTACGTCTTGTTTGTGAGATATGCCTACATATGCTCATGAAACAATCTCCAAGCTCCAGTTTAAATAACAGGAGCAACAATGCATTAAGCCACGGTCGCCACACCCAGATGGTGGAGGAGGAGGGGTTTGAAGGAGGGGTTAAATCAGCAAATCGGTTTTCAGTTAATGTATTGTTCTTTCTCTCTTGTTCTATTATGGCTACCTCACCAGCAGAGCAGCCTTTGCAGAAATGACATGACACAGAGAATGTATCATCTTGCTCTTCGGGGGGGCCCTAACTTATCTGGCCATTCCTCTTCTATAGCCACAGCTCCTAAACTCACACCTCAATCAGCTGCTTGGAGACAACCCAAAAATGCACAGTGCCAACAATCTGCTACCTTTTAAAATGTATGACAACAAGTGTGTGTGCGCTTCCCACTGCATTGCAGGGGGAAAAGGGAGGGCTGTTGTTGTTGTTGTCTGCTAAGGTCTACTCTGCTTTACCACCGCCAGGGCTGGGGTTCAGATTGCATTGGATGTTAATCAAATGCCTTCACCCACATGCACATTTGTAGCGTTGATTTAAAGGAGTAACTGCACCCTAAAATGTGTTTTTTGAGCTGTAAACAAAGTAATAGGATTGATCTGTGATGAGACACATCAATGCTGGTGTTAATATTGACAAAATTCAGTTTTTATAAAAATAAGCATTTTATGGGCTGAAAACAGAGCTACACGTCATATCAGTTAAAAAATCACCCCAGGACCTGTCTGGTTTACCTCGGTACACATAGTTAAGGATGGCACCGATACGATACTGAGATCGTAAATCGGTCCGATAATGACTTAAATAGCTGGATCCGTATCGGTGACAATTGGACAGTTCCATGGGAGAGATCCATGTGGCTGATCCAATTAAATGAATTTACACACATAGGTCTACTATCAAGCATCAGCCATGTCTAACCTACCCAGTTCTAAGTCCTAAAATAGAGATTGGCTGTCATTTACTTTGCAACTTAACTTCAAACTTAATTTAACAACGGAATCGTATCTGTACTCTATATTGGCCGATACCCAAAAGTGCCGGTATTGGTATCAGGACTGAAAAAACTGGATCCTGCCATTCCTACACTCAGTACGCTCATACGTCGTCATATTCAAATGTTAACGTCAATGTTAATGGGGGTCCCCCTCTCAGCCCCCTTTTTGTTGTAGTGGGTGGAGTCAGGCTCAGCGCTGGGGTGCAGTTACACTTTAAGATAATGTTTGCTGTTATTTTAAGCAATTTAACCTTGAAGCTGCAGTGTGTGTGTGTGTGCACATACTGTGACAAGCGTGCAAATAGTGTGTTAAATTCCTGACTTCAGTCTGGATGAAGGCAAAGATTTGTACTGGGATCCTTCATCAGAAGAGCAAGTTCTCTTCCTCAAAGCAACAGATTCAGAGGGAATCGACCTGCAAGATTCACTTGACATGCATGTGTATGCAGGCCGGTACGCAAGCACAACCACACGCAAGCACACAAACAGGAGGGCCAGGTTTTTACACTCCAAATTGCCCACTTTTCATTGAAAGCACCTAGAGTACTTGGTGAACATTACAAATCAATCCACAATTACCAAGTGCATTTACCCCGCTTCACACTCGAAAACGTGATGACACTGTTGAACAGACTGAGACTTTGTCTCACAAAGACTCACACTAAAATCATGGGCGATCTACACACACACACACACACACACACACACACACACACACACACACACACACACACACACACACACTGAAGATACCTTTCTTATACTGTAGTTTTGAGGGTCTCTCTCTCTCTGCAGGATGTTCTTTTCTTCTCCAGTAGTCTAACCCGAGGCAGTGCTTAGTCGTCCTGTGTGTGTCTGCTCTCTTTCCTTTTGTTTGTAGGTTAAGACATTTCTAATGCAGTTGGTAGAACTGCATTATCTGTGTGTGAGAAAATTCCTGTGTTTGGGTAAATATGCTGCTGTATGTGCCGTATTCCCCACACAGTGTTTTAATTACACACTTTCTAAATGTTTGTTTAATTTTAATGTCACATACCTAACCTATCCATTGTCAACAATTCTCCACGAGCACATGGATCTGAATGTTTTTCTATTTAAATAGAAATTCTTCTTTTATTCTTCTTCTTCTTTCTATTCTTATGACGAGCATCATGTGCAGTACTGCATGCCCCCTTTTGAGAGACTGCTCTAGCAGTGTTTGGAAATTGTATTCTGCTCCCTCTTATATATTTTGCCCATAACTATTGCTTTACACTGCTGTAAAATGTACATAATATTTTTATAATTCATAATTTTTCAGACACCGTCAAAGGCTTGACTTTCAAAGGCTACAAAACTTTCTTTTGGTTTAGACCAGAGGTTCTCAATGTTTTTCAGGCGAAGGACCCCTTGGCTGAGAGAAACACGGCACACTTTAACATATCGTTATAGACTATTTTGTTGCCGGGCCAACATTAATGTGTAGGGTGGCCTATAGTGCCATGTATAAAAGTTATTTGTAATGATGTAAACTAATTATTGACATTTTCATGTAGTATTCATATATATTCATGTTTTATGTATATTTCCAGACATTTACATTTTTGGAGGAAAATAAGTTTGGGATTAAATAATTTGGACCACCCTAGGAGTCCCAGACCCCCTGTTGAAGACCTATGGTCTTTAGACCAAGATTTTTCAGACTGATGTTTATGAGAAAACTCAACAATACTAATGATCAGAAGTATCTGTTTCGATTGCTTCAGTCTTGCATTATGTAATTGTTATTTAGTAATTTATTAATACTTTAGGGGATTGCTTTTCTAAAAAAATATATATATTAGAATTACACTCTAGGGTCATAAAATAGCTGCTTATAATGATTTTGATAACGCGTGTATATTTTTCTAAAAACTCTGTTCTTCCAATTGATCTGCTTAACTCGTATGCTCCCAACTGTCAATTTGAAAACTGTAGTTAATTAAAATCAGAATGACTCTATATGGACAAACGCGGGGAACCATACCATTTGGATGTCAAACCTTTGTATTGTCTCAAACAATACGCTGCCTTGTTGTGACCGGAGACGCTTACCTCACCATCTGAACATTACAAGATAAAACTGAAGGATGTTAAAGAGAGCTAATCTGGCCTGGTGATTGTCAGTGTTTGGAAACCTGCCAGGCTAGCGCAGGTTAATATTCTGAATATGGGTTTACTGTAGGAATATTAGTAGTAGCAGAACATATTGTGTATATACAGTACTGTATACAGCCCTATAAAGTAGACATTAAATGCCGCCAGTATGGAAAACATTGAATCAGCCAAAGATAAATTGACTCTATTTGAATTTGGTTAATTGAGTGATTTGAAATCCTGATCAATGTCCTGCATGTTGTCAGAGCACTGAACCTACATTATAAACATGGGCCAATATTTAGCTATAATTAGGACAGACTGGAATACACTGACATGATTAACTCTCTTGAAATTATGTTAAATCCTCATTAACGGACATAAACCGAGTTAAAACAGGAATGACTTAATAGTTTTCTGGTGGTTCGTTTTAACCCAGTCGTGTCCATCTTCAAGACACCAGGCGTGTCTATATTTAATCATTATAACTTATGTCCTGAATGTTCTCAACAGCAGAGGAGAGGGAGTTTGTGCTATACCCGCACTTTGGAGGCTTTAGTGATTCAGTGGCCTTGATGTCCCCCGTAAATCACTCCTGCACGAACTACGTGCACTAATAGAGCCCTAACAGAAGGTTACGGAGGAGCGGCCTGATATTCTCACCTCGATGACTATGATTCTTGTCTTATATGTCTGCATTTATTGTTTGACTATAGATGGAAGTTCTTGTTTGATTCAAATGAATTATTCATGGCATAATGTGCTTATTTGATAGATACATGGCTGGTTATAAAAACGTAACACCCCTGTTGCTTCACAGGGCTGTGTGTCTAAGCTGCTGCTGTGTTTATGTGGTTGACACGAACAACAACGAACTACATTCTGCCTCCCGTATCCTTTACTGTAGTCTGGACGGCGAAGCTGAATTAATCCGCAATATTAACACCTTGAAAACACTGCTGAAAATAAACCACGTTGTCCAAAACCCATAAAACTATGTTCAAACCGCGTTTGAATACTAGCAGTAAAACAGTCGTAGCCTCACGTCAACACAGCTACGTGGAAGTCAGGGCGGGGTGGGCAGTGGCTTGTTACATTTAAAGCAACAGTCACGGAAATCAGACCGTTATCTAGAGTCATTGTATGATGGTGCTATTCTAATATGTGGTATTTTCACCTAAGCATGTCAACTACATCGCACTGAGAAGTCACGGAACTTTGTCAACAAGTGAAAAGGAGCATGAAATTACTCCTTTTAATGTGGAGGACAGCGTACTATATTAACAGAACTGAGTGGGTGTACTGAATTAATGGGCTTATTGGGAAGAAAAGAATGAGCCTTATAATAAAGTTCCATCAGCCTTGATTTCAGTCTTACTTTAATCTTCAAGTGAATAGCAGATTATGAATGCCATCGAGGTTAACATGGTCATAAAATAGAATAAGCATCATTTGACTGAAGGGGTTGTGAGCTGTTTGACAAACACACACCTGCAGCCACTGTAATTACTGAGTTACAGCATATGCTATGCGTGGCACTGCCCTCCATAAACCTAAGGCGTCCTCCTCATCCTTCTCTCGCATCACATGCTGTACTGTATGTGCGAACACATGCAGACATGTACACCGCCTTCTTATTTATTAGGCGGACATTTCCCGGTGCCTCCAAAAGCTTGTAGATGCAGTGCAGCTACACGTTGTAGTACATGTTGTGCTGCTTCGGACTGCAAACAATATCCATCCATCCATCTTCATCCGCTTATCCAGAGTCGGGTCACGGCAAACAATATATTGTGGAAAAATAAGAAACCATAACCTTTTGTTAATGAATAAATGCCTTGTGTGGTTAATGCTCTGACATGTAACCAGAACCTTGCAACCATTCACAGGTGTTGAATCCAGTATTCCATGTGCTTTGCTAGCTGTTGGCTAACTAACAGTTGTTAACTAGCCTTTGGTTAATATGGGACGGTGGGCATGGTACTCTAAGCCAGTCAGTCTCTGGGTGTCCAGCCTTTTCATGAGGGGGAACAGAGGCTCCAGCACTAATGACAAGAGCCTGATCGTTGTTGTTTGCAGCCTGCCAACAAAAGGACATTACCTTCGAACCATGACAGCTAATAATGATTGAATTTAGTGTTCACTCACACACACACACACACACACACACACACACACACACACACACACACACACACACACACCGCCCAAAATTGAATTTCACGGAATGCACTGCATTTTATGGTTGCTGATGCTTCTAATGACAAAAGCAGGTGTGGGGAGATGGTGCAGAATAAATAGATCTTATATTGATTTTGTTTGTATTTTAATTGGGCACCTGCCTGTAGACAGGAACCTTGCACTGTAATGAACAGCGATGCATCGTTGCTTGACAGATAGGAATACAGTGCACATTATATTGCTGTATAGTGGGTACGTGTGCATGGGTCGCCGTATTCCCCACACAGTGTTTCATAATTGGTTCATTCATTGATCTTGTTAATATCAAATAGCTAACAAGTCAAGTGAGGAGCAATCAGAACAGCACTACTTGGCTCTGCCAGGAGTGCAGCAATAACACTGAAATGGGAAATTGCAACCGCACCCCTCCCCATGTGCACTCAGACACGCACAGATGCTATACATTCAAAATATGATTTGCTGTGCACTTAATGCAGGCGTTCCATTTGGAATGAAAAACTTCACTGGGCTATATAGTATGTGTACCCAATATTGACAAACTTGGTGGGTGTGGTGGTTGGGTGCGTGCATGCGCGTGTGTGTGTGTGCGTGTGCGTGTGCGCGTGTGCGTGTGTGTGTACGTGCAGAAATAAAGGTTGTATGAGCTGGAGCTTCTAGCCGGACAGGGGAGGTGTGGGAAGGCCTGAATAATTTACACTCTGACCACACGAGAACTAACACTTTGCTTCGCATGTCTCCCTGAAGCAGCTCGCTCGCTCGCTCTCGTCTCCTCCTGACCTTCTCCATCTCCAGCTGACATGCGACCGGAGCAAAAATGGGCAAAGGTGTTCCACAGAAGTGCACATCGAGTCCGAGAAATGAATCTTGCGTATGCGTTATTAATACCAGCCGCTGCATTATTTATTGTCAACCTTGCGTGGGATTCACGGTCAGCGCAAACTCGACAGAGAAATGGCAACATTTCCATGTGTGGTCCAACGCCACACTGCTGGTTAAATAGTGATTGACAGACATCGGCATACAGGTGGTGGTTGGATACAGATGGTGGTTTTGTCAGAGCTCGTGACACGGGGTGGACGTGATGGGGGCTGCATGCATGTGCATGGTCAGTTTCAGTTTTCAATAAAGTTCGGCTTGCCGTTTGATTCAACCATCCTTTTGTTGTCAGTAGTGTGAACAATTCTCTTGAGGGCTTTATATTAGGGAGCTGCTCCTCCACTCTGCTTAGTCTATGAGATTCTCAGTGGCTCTAGGCTGTTATTTTAGGACCGGAGCCCCAGTTTGTTTTTAATTGCTCAGTGGAGAGACAGCAGACTCCACCTTAACAGTGTTAAGTGTGTTGTGTGTGTTTTGCACTGTGAATGTGATAATGTCAGACCTGAGCTTGCTTGAAGCCTCATCCCTCTTAGTAGTGGAATCACACGGGCAGCTCCAGGCGACGGTTGGGTGGCGTTCTGCGGAGAGGCTTGCTCTCTCTGTGTGTGTGTGTGTGTGTGTGTGTGTGTGTGTGTGTGTGTGTGTTTGTGTTTGTGTGTGCATGTGTGTGTGTGTGTTACCGGACCGGGAGAACCAGCGATGGCGTCTTCTCCCCAATAGAAATGTCAGGCTTCACGTTAAACCAGGGAGTCTTTGTGAGAGAGAGGGAGGATGGTGGTGGTGGTGGTGTGTGTGTGTGTGTGGGGGGGGTTTGTTCACCCCTCGTCCCAACACCACTCATGTTTTAAAATCCTGCCCTCTGACTGTTTGGCTTGTCACAGCATCCCCAATTATTCCACATCACCGTATGCTTTCATGCCCCCCCCCCCGTGTCTTTGAATTGACTCACAGACTCTCCCTCTTCCTCTCCTCTCTCTCTCTCCCTCTTCCCCTCGTCTCTCTCGCTCTCTTCCCCTCCTCTCTCTCTCTCTCTCCTCCTCCTCTCTCTCTTCCCCTCCCCTCTCTCTCTTTTCCTCACTCCTTCCTCTCTCGTTCCTCTCACCCCCCCACCCCCCTTCCGCTCCCTCTCTCTCTCCCTCTCCTCTCTCTCTCACACTGACTCTCTCTCTCACTCTCTCCTCTCTCTCTCCCCATCATTCCCCTTCCTCCCACGTTTTCTCTCTCTCTCCTCTCTCTCTCCCCTCCCCTCCCGCGTGGTCCAGTGAGATGAAGCAGGAGTTGGCGGAGGAGGGCACCAGATGCTCCCTGCTCTCTCGGCAGCAGCGTTTCAACCAACATTGCTGCATCCGCTGCTGTGCTCCCTTCACCTTCCTGCTGAACCCCAGGCGCCGCTGTCCAGACTGCCACTACAACGTCTGCAGGGGCTGCTGCACCTACAGTCAGCGGGACAAAGCCTGGCTCTGCTCCGCGTGCCAGAAGAGCAGGTTGGTGCACGCACGCACACACACACACACACACACACACACACACACAGAGAGAGGAACACGTGAATGTATCGGACCCATGCTTTCACGAGGAGCAAGGATGGATCGCTGACTAGGAACGGCAGGTGGTAATGAATGAATGAATACATGCATGAATGAATGAATGATTGGTGGGTGGATGAATGAATGAGCGACTTGGGAAGTATGTGAATGGAACATACGGATGAATGCATTCCAGAACACTGGGGATCTCACGGGGGGGTCGTGGGAGCGGAGGGAGTGAAGAGGCACATTCAAGGAGACTTATGCGTAGGCAAAGGGGTGAGTGGGTGTGTGTGTGTGTGTGTGGGGGAAGAAGAGATGCATGGAGAAACGGGGAGCAGATACAGGGGAGGAGTGAGGAATTGGGTGGGATTAATGGGAATGGAGATTTAGGAGGATAAAGGGATGTGTGTGACACATCCCTGTGTGAGACAGTGGGATTGACGTTTCCTGGTGTCTTCCAACCTTCATAATATCATATTAGATATTATTTATTTTATTTATTTATTGTTTGTCCCTGATCACATTCCTGTTTATTGTCAGCAAAGCAGGGAAAGGCATTGGAATACTGGAGATGGTATCTAAACGTCGTGGAGATGGGAGAGGAAGAGGGAGAGGAATATTTGGATAAGAGGGGAGTTGAAGGATAAGTAAAGGGTGTGTAAAATGTATTAATATTAATGTGCGTTTGTTCATATTTCCACACGCTGGGGGTTATTTCTCCTCCTGTTATATTATGTTCCAAGAGAATGAAGCAGGAAAAAAAGAAAACCCAGCAGCTTTTTGTGGAAAAAGTGATTTCCACATTTCATCCATTTCAACTACTGAAAAAAATCTGTGAGCAGTGGAAAGAGGGAGATGCATTGTAGAGGGTCTACTGTCACCTGTGTGGCTGAGCCAGTCCCAGCTATACGGTACAGTAGGAGGTATAGGAGTAGAAAAGACGAGCGAATAATAATGCAGAGATCTCAGAGCAAGGGAGTCATAGCTGTGTTTGGAAGGTGGGGGGGTGGGGGCAAAGGGAGAGGCAACGGCAGAGAATAGAGAGACAAACATGTTGGAGCTGTTGCCAGTGGATTAATTTGCATAATGTGCATGCACTGGTTGTGAAAGTGCTACAAATATGCATACAGTACCGGTACTGTATCTGCACGCCGTTGGCAGGCATTCTGTGGCTGTACATATTACAGTAAGTACCTGTAAGCTTCTGGGTGTGGTGATGAAGATAATGGCGTGAATGGGACTGTATTGGATTTGTAAGTCACACACTTAATGAATATTCATGGGGTGGGTGGGTGTGTTTTGCAGACTACAAATCTTTATTCTTTCTTTATGCTGAATTGATACAAATACTAATGTCGATACTTTTATTTTAATATTTTTTTGCATACAAATATGTCTGAATTACACTTGAAATATGGATGTAATTTCTGTGTTCGCCTGCATTTCTTCGCGGAAATATTTAATATATTTCCAGATTACAGATAACCCAAACATTCTCTTGCAATATAGTCATTATGCATTAGATGCAATTATGAATTAGTATCGAAATATATGCTGACCTTTTGTATGACTGTGTGTGTCTGTGTACAACATGATGCAGTCACAGAGCATTTCTTTACTCTTTCATTTCTTTCAAATTCAAAACTTTGTGGGTTTTTTTCAGATGACGTCATGCACTCATTTGCATGTTGATGACTTCATCTCGTATTAATTTGCATAAAGTTTATTGGTTGTGTCCAGAGTCTTGACACAACTCTGTTAAGCCATGGCTCTGGTGTTGCCATTTGCGGCGGGATGAATACAATTAATTTTACTTGCTGAATTGATTGATTAGGGGTGTACTCACTTTTGTTGCCAGCGGTTTAGACATTAATGGCTGTGTGTTGTGTTATTTTGAGGGGACAGCA
>JAODUE010001449.1:0-34075 GCA_027564755.1 Amblyopsis hoosieri
TACATGGAACCAATACTTAGCTATGCGTATGCGAGCATGTCTGTTTCTATGGTGACATGTTTGCAGATACTGTAACTCGCAACTAAAAGCCCATATTTGTGAGATAATATACCTTTATATAATATGAATGAGGATGATTCATTTCATATAGATACACATGAACCATATGGCACATGTATATCCATTAGGCTCATTATATTTCTAAGATCAAAATAACAGAAAGAGGTGTATAAGTGTCAAAATAAATGTATATTATAAATGTTAATACAAATTGCAGAAAATTCAATAAATTCATGTACAAATGTCAGATATGACAATGCTCTAATAGAATATGAATGCACTAATAAAATCTGAATGCATAAAATCTGAATGAATAAAATATTTAAAATGTTTCTAATTGAGTGCATTCAATCAATCAAAAATAAAATAGAAGACATGGGTGTAATCCATCACATGACCAGTCATCATCATCATTATAATGTCTCCGCAAAATCTCTTCGCCCATGAATAATTAAAGGAAGCCAGCAGTTTAGCGAAGGCCTGCGGGACATTGTTTGTTATTATCTCTTTTGTTCTTTTTATGATAGCAGCACTGGCAGCTTTCTCTAGAGCAGAGGGAAAGCGTTATAGGGAAACAAGTATAATGCGTATAAAGGCACCTGGAGGTATGGCGGGGTTATGTCAATCCTGCTGACTCACTGTGCCGGTCGGACGGCGGTGACATGACCTGATAATTCATTGCTGATAAAGCATTTTATGAAGTGAATATTCATATGTAATTACCTACTACATATTCTGTTTGTTGATATTGGTCGCTTCTGCTCCTCTCTACACTGCAAAAACTATAACTTAGTGTGATAATCTTGTTTTTAGATGTAAAATCTAGTTGGACTTGTTTCTAATATAAATGGCTTATCTAGTGACTTCATATAAGTGAATGTGCACTGGCAGCCACATTTGCTTGTTTTAAGCATATGCAAGCTCATAACTAATTTATTTGCACTTGTACTGGTACAGTATATTCTCACACCTGCCACAGCCACATGCAGTTTTGGGCACAGTTGTGTTTTCTAAAACATAAACAGTGAAATAACGAGAGACAAACAGAGACAGACAGACTGCCAACAGTATAAATATAACATTTATACTAAATCAAGCACTGCGCTATCGACACAGCAGATATTATGGATACATACTTTCTGTGTAATATATCACTTCCCGAATGTCCGAGAGTCCTGTGTCGAGCTTACAGGGGTATACAGTATGTAGCCTATCAGAGCAGAGTTTTTCATGTGATGTAGTGCGGATGGACGGGAGGGGCTAGATGCAGGCCTGGGCAAAGTCAGGCCCGGGGGCCGGATGCGGCATTTTGAGACCCGGCCCGCCCGGTACATCAAACATTTAAAAAATAATAATACAACATAAAATTACTCGACGAGCTCTGCAGAATGTTACTTTATTTACTGCTGCGTAAAAAAATACACAGTTAAAGTGAGCTGTTACATTTGATTATGAAAACGGTGTTGCATAGGAATAGCCTTAATATGCAAGTTAACAAACTTAGCTGTTTTGTGTTTTTATTTTAAAATGTTTTAGCATGTTGGTTAAAAACGTAATGTGGCCCGCAAAGTTCTCTGACATTTTTAATGTGGCCCCCAAGTGAAAATAATTGCCCACACCTGGGCTAGAGACCACCCTAGCCAATAGGCTGTCCTTCCCTGTGCTTGGGCCTACTGTAAGGGACAGATGTTTTGACTTGCGTATAGGGCATATAGGCGCTGGTTAAGACGGTGACCCCACCCACTGACCCCACCCACTGACCCCACCCACCGATCCAAGGGTTGCTGGTGTGATAGGTGCCCTGTCTGCCCCCCCCCGCCCCCTTCCAGGGCGAGGGCGGTTCTTTCGCTTTCGCTTCCCGGCGCTGCCCCTGCTGGGGGGGGTCAACAAGCAGTCGCTTCCCCAGGAGGACCCCGACGCCGTGACGGTGGACTCACCACGGCACAGCGACAGCTCGGGGGCCACGCGTCGCCACGACGACGACGACGACGACGGTGACCACGACGACCAGCTGCCGGTTACGCGCGGCGAGAGCTGCAGCCCCTCCTACGGCAACGACACACGAGCCCTGATCGGACCCAGCCACTGCTCCACGCCCGTGTCGGGGCCCCTGGACCATTCCTCCCCCAAGGGCCCCCCGTCCCCGTGGGACGGCGCCTACCTGGACCCCGGGCGGGCGGACGCCTCCCCCGCCTCCCCCTCCTCCCCCTCCCCCCCCATCCCAGGGCTCACGCCCACCGCCTCGCGGGAGAGCGTGAGCAGCGTCCGCCGGGCCTCCTCTGTGCACGACGTGGAGGGCCTCGGCTCCGACGCCAAGACGCCCTTCAGAGACAGACATGCCAGCGAAGGTAGGCGGCGATGATGATGATGATGATGATGAGGATGATTATCATTATTATAATGATGAAGATGAAGATGAGGATTATTATGATGATTATCATTATTATAATGATGAGGATGAGGATGATGAAGATGAGGATGATAAGGATGATTATCATTATTATAATGAGGATGATGAAGATGATGATGAGGATGATTATCATTATTATGATGATGAGGATGATGAAGATGAGGATGATGATAAGGATGATTATCATTATAATGAAGAGGATGATGATGATGAGGATGATTCTCATTATTATAATGATGATGATGAAGATGATGATGAGGATTATTATGATGATTATCATTATTATAATGATGAGGATGATGATAAGGATGATTATCATTACTATAATGATAATCATCCTCATAATGATGGCGGTGATGATTATGATGATGATGATAATTATCATTATTATGGTTATTATAATGATTATGATGATATATAATTATAATGATAATTAGCATTATTATAATGATGGCGATGATGATAGTAATGATGATAATTATAATATAAGTATCATTATTATAATGATGTAATGATAGTAATGATGATGATAATAATCTTCATTTACTGTAGCCTATATAGCACCTCTCATGCAGGAGTTGCAGTTCTAAGTGATTTGTAGTTAATTAAGGGGTAATAAGAAATAATGATGAAACTGACAAATTAAATGAAATTAACAATAGTAAAAAGAGAAATAAGAAACAATATAGTACAAACATACATACATGGTAAAAGCATAATGTAAGGTTGAAATAATAAAATGCTTTCTTGGGGGAAGATTTTCATTAAGGGCTACGGTCAAATCACTACCCTTCGGTGGAGTCTCGAACCCGGCTGTGGTATCTAAGATATAAGACCAAATAGACACATTTACTGATTTGCACACCAGCAATATTTATTTTTGTTTGTTTGTTTTTAATGCTATTTGTATATATCGGCATTTGCCATGTGTGTGTTATAATGTGTCTGCTGTGAGCCCTAAGCCTAAGAAAATGTTCTATTACTATGTGATGTATAATAACGTTTTTTGAATTGAATTGAATGAAATATTCCTTCACCTGGCTCTGTGACTAATGTAGTAATATGTCTACTTCATTATAATGAATGGCTCATAGTTGAGGTCACTGGGGTTTTAATGCTAGTGTACATTTGTCATGGTAATCCTCTCTCACATCCATACCTGCTTTTTTCCTCCCCTACCGCTGCGTTCGCAGACAACGGTCGCAATATCAAAGGTAACTTAACGAGCATCTGAAACTGTTTGAACTGACTGTCAGATAACCTTCACGCTCTACACAGCCTGCTGTTTGCATGTGAACTACCCCTCCCATTCCCGTCTCCACCTCTCCATTGAGGGTTTATGTTGAATGCAAATGGTGGTTTGCACATTATGTTCACAAATGCTTGAATGGAAGGGTTAAGGTTAGGTCATCTACTAACCCAGCACCGCATGAATCGATACCCAGAGTGCTCTTGACTAGGATGGGCCCCTTCTGGGAACTCCAGAAACCCACGTTGGTCCAGGCACAGACTTTACACGAAGCGCCACATAACATCTTACCACGAACATCAAGTAAAATCGTGGCATAGTGGCTCTCCACCTCCTCTATTGTCTATTCGCCCTACGAAGCATGTCTTTCCTCTCCGATATGTTAAAGGCAATGTGAGAAATGTTCTGTAACTGTCAGAGGCGTGTCTTCAGAATAATTGCTTTTGCTGCAATATTACGGTTCCCTTGATATTTTATATTGTATTTATATATATATAATTAAATACCTACTGTAAGTGCGAATGTTACACCTAATGTTTAAAGATATTTATTGTTTTATTTCTGCCCACAACGTTTTTGACCTGCCAATTGTGGCCCCCCACCCCGCCACCAACATCTACCCATAATTCCACTTCCTCTTTACTTCCTGTTTCCTCTCTCTCTCCTGATTGGCTAGTGTCTCGCTCCTGGATGGCTGGCGGTATGGCCTGAGCTTCTCCTTTTTTAAATGTGTTATTTTTTTGTCTGTCCCGTTTCTGTTTTTGACTGCAGTGCCGCGTCTTCTCTGTGGCATGCATACGTGCATGCTGACTCAACCCACTGGGATCTTCCTCTGTACCTGGCTTCAATCACACTGTACTGTACTACTGTGTGTGTGTGTGTGTGTGTGTGTGTGTGTGTGTGTGTGTGTGTGTGTGTGTGTGTGTGTGTGTGTGTGTGTGTGTGCGTGTGCGTGTGTGCGCGCGCGCGCGTTACAGGCATTATTTATTTATTATTTAAGCCCTGTGTTGCTCACATAATGATTTTGAGTTAATAAGGTCGAACAGATAATTCTCATGACTGTGTGGGCGTGTCCACTCCAGACCCTGCTTGATTGACATCTGTCAGTTTTTTTTTGCAAGGTGGGGAAAATGTTTAATGATTAGTTCTTTTGAGTTTGCTGACCTCAGCAAATGTGTGCCCATAGCTCCGCCCATCTTCAACCTGAGAGGAATTTCTAACGAGCCTAATTAACTCAAATAATAAACTGCTGTGTGGGTGGACAGGGGCTTTAAATGCATTCACATTGTTGTTATCAGATCCGGTTTTGAGCTCCACTGCATAATAGTGAACATCGGTAAGTCAATGCATCTCAAGCTAACTCGCAGCTCATTGATCCTGTGGACGTGTGGAAGAATGGATTAGCTGACTTCATAAAGTCACATTCTTTAACTCGTGGCAGCGCCGATCATCTCTCACCCGCGGGTGTTCTTCATTAGCTTTTAATGAGAAACTCTGAAAGGCCTGTTCATTGTGGAACAGTCGATCGGTCTGTTGTGCTCACGGTGTTGTTACTGTGGTTGAATTCAGTACAAAGTGCCGTTTCCCCCCCCCCATGCTCACTAACCATGTCATGACATTCACGAATGAATACGAGACTATTCTCTGACGCCGACCCCACATCAGATTAACAACAGACTGCAGCCGCGATATCAAATTCTCTCTCTGCCTCTCTAATTGTTCTCAGGACCCTTCAACCAGATTAGGTCCAGCCTTCTAGGCTCCACCTCGGACTCGAACCTCAACAAATACAGCACCATCAACAGGATCCCGTTGATAACGCTGAACTTCTCGGAGGCCAACAACGAGAAGAAATGTCCCTCGCCGTCGTCGTCCGAGAAAACCATTATCGCCCCCAAGGTCAAAGACCGCACGCACAACGTCACCGACAAGGTCACGCAGGTATGAATTTGGGGGGAGATATAGATGTGTTTGGTACAGCTCAGGTGTGAATTCATAGCGAGTCGCATATGCAGGGAATATGTTGCGTTTTGACGGGCTGCATTGCGAATGAGATTATCTGATGATATGGAGACATTTGAAGTCTCCTAGCTGCTCAAAATTGATTTTAGCTGGTAATAGCTGGCACTTCCTATCTACTGTGCATATATTTTCACCTAAAGTATAAAATAAATGGTGGCAGTATTATTTCTTATATTTTGATATTATATAAAATATGTTATATACAGTATATATATAGTGTTTACTGAATATATTGGGCTATATGTTCTGAGCATCCAATTAACTTTTTTACTGAACACGCACAAATACTAATTTCCTTTAAAACATTTGTAACATTCAACTACTAGTTTCAAATACATTTGCTACAATTTGGGCGTGGTGAGTGTTGCTCAATGACGTGTAGCCACATATCTGTCTTTTCTAGGTCTACTTTTGAGTATTTGTCATCATCACTAGTAGCCGACCAGTAGCTCACCAAATGTTGCTGTCATTACCAAATTATTATATCTTATATTTAGCCCGTCTCATTCTGTTATGAAAATAAATAGAAATTGATATTCTGATATAACATTTCTATTAAATTAAATTTATGTTGACACATTCCAATCCTTCAATTGTAACACGTTTAGTGTGCTATGCATCATACATATATATATCACCTTGTGCATCTGTACCACTCCAATATTGGAGTTTAATGTGTCCCAATGAATAACAAATAATAATTATAATAATTATACATAGATATAAAACAGTTGGCTGAAATATACATACTGTAGTAATAAACATTTGATCTGAGAAATATATACAAAATGAACAAAATAAAATCAAACATCTATGCTACTCGTGTTGTCTGTCTGTCAGTCGTTAAATAGTGTATTAGTGTTTCGGTGGTCATCGGTGAGGGGAAAATAATTACCTGAACGGGACAGCCATCTGGCAGTGAGGCACTATTTTAAATTATTAATTTGACCAAGCAATTCCTATCACATCATTGGCGGTGAATGAGGGTGTGTGCCCTTGAAAGAACAGGCCTTGAAATCCAATAGGAATATTTAGCAAAATAATCCATTATCATAATCAATTACAAACACCCCTGGCACAGACACACACACACACACGCACACACACACGCACACGCACGCAATCTTACACTGGTATTTGTTGTCTGTGACTGACCCCAGATTGATTAATTGAAACTCGGGATCTCTTACGATGGCCAGACTGCCCCTGCCCAAGGGCCATGCCTCTAAAGTTACTGACAGGCTAAGAGAGGCTACGCTCACCTTCCCCAAACCATAGAACAAGTCGCGTCCTGGGCGTTATTGGCGCTCTAGACCGGTGGTTTTCAAAGTGGGGAACGCCAGGGGGACCTTAGCAATTTGGAGAAATAATATAAGGGAACAAAAAATATTTATTCAAGATAAGTATTGTAAAACAGAATTCATTCCCTTTTATAATTACCTGTCAGGAAAGCTATCACTAATCACAAATGGCCAGTGTTGATCTGGTAGCTGTATGCGCTCATGTTGTTCAACTCAACTGAAGTATTGCATATAAACCCTTAGAAAACCAAGGGCGACCTCACCCCGTAGTGAATAACTGGCTGGACCGACTGGAACGCCCAACCGACCGTCATGAGTCTCCATAATGCTCAGAGCAGGAAAGCTACTGTAATGTGGATGTAATGGGCTACTGTAATACAGGCCACAGTAAATGACTCATCTTCTGTAGGCCATTGGTGCTGTCACACACGCTACATTTAATGTAGTGTCCCCTGCGTTGTTATATGGGGTGCGGTTGTGTGTGGGGGTAGGTAGCGCATTAAGAAAGACACGACTTGTTTTAATTTAAAAGATGAATTTCTAATAATCTATTTCATAAACAAATGCTCTCTTTTCTGAGAACTAGGCAGGGAATTGCATTATGCACTTGATGTATTCATGTTTTATACGTAGGCTATTGTGGCGCCATCCCATAATGGCACTTGATCCTAATGTCCTGGCAGCTGGCATTTAACAGGCGTATTTCTCTTGTTTATTCTTGCCACATTATTGTCAAGACAGATAAATAAGGCCGCTCTGCATTCCCAATGTCCAGCTGTAGACAGCTGTACATTGGGAATGCAGAGTGTTCTGGCGGGAGATAGGGCGGCTCGATTATGGAAAAAGACATCATCATCATGGCCTAGATGGTCTGCCCCAGCGTTTTCACAAACCCGCCGGTATAATAGCAATCGACTTATGATGCAAGCGCGCCTGGAGTTTTTAAAGGGAATGGGAGATGACACTCGGACTGGTTTATCGTATGTTATGCCCAAAACACACTCATGAAAAATTAAGAGAGTAAGTAAAACTGCTCCCTTGATGGATGGGTTAAATGCAGAGGATGAATTTCGCAACATGTATGTGACAATAAAAGCACCTTTATCTTAACATTTGTCTTTACCCTTTTTTACCATGTGCACTCACCGCAAACGTGGATTTGGACACGTTTAGACCGTGCGCTTAGATCGTTAAAATAGGGCCCAATATTGACTTTCAGTAATTGAAAGATGTTGCATTTATTGCCCTTAAAAACAATGAAAGAGTGAAACAAATCAATTGTGAAAACACCTTTAACTGTAACATTTACCTTAAAACGTTTATCGCCTGATTTTAACTTGAACCTGGGAGGAGTGAAAGTTTATTATTTTAGTTAATTAGGCCCGCTAGACCTTCCTCTCAGGTAGAAGATGGGCGGAGCTATGGGGAACATTTGCTGAGGTCAGCAAACTCAAAATAATCAATCATTCAGAACACAAGACAAAATAAGAGTTTCTAACCTGTAAACATGTGCAAAATAATCTTTTTTTTTTTCGATTACATTGAGATTTTTTATTATTGATAGGAGCCGAAATTGAAATTCCGATTAAAATTAGATTAATTGCGATGTCAGGAGGCAACCACTGCGTGCGTGCGTGACCAAGGCAGGCGAACACAATCCAGTCCTAATGATGGATTTGACAAAAAGTATATTATCTAATAATCTCTTTTAACACAATATTTCTACAGTTTCTTTAAATATCACGGTTTGAATTTTAAAGTATTTTCATCCAGCTCAGACATAATTAGCTCTCTAATTATCTCGTAGCTACAGACACAGGCTTTCGCCAGGTCAAAGTTCACATCGGGTGAACTTTTTCTTGAAGGGCAGCTGAGTGTTAATGATACACCAAAGATAGAGCTGCAGTGATTGTGGGCATCAGCCATCCACTATCTCCCCATAGCAACGATTTTGTCTCTTGTCATGTGAACAAATAAGGTTAAGATACCTTGGCAAAGAGGTGGGTAAACAACTTCAGGTCAAAACATGTTGGGAAAACCACTAATGTCTGAATAACATTGGCACTTTTATGTATAGTATAGTAAATGTGTAAGCTAATACACGTTTTGTTAAATTCACCAACTAATCCGGTGTTTCTGCACAGCCCTGGCTCCACAAACAGAGTGGTGCAGACCGCACACAAAAAAACAATATCCTAGCCTTTCCAATGTGTGGGGGAGCAGAGCTTCTGAGGCAGGAAATGCTGTATCAGTGACTGATTATACCTTTCTAAGGTACAATTCTCTACTACAAGTCTCTGCACCAACACACGGTATATTTCAAACACAGCTGTCCACAACATTGTGGGTGGCGGTATAGGAGGGGTGCAGATCATTATGAGCCTATAAGAGGCAGGGGGCAGGCATAGAGTTATACAAGCTCACCGCTCTGATTTTCAAAACATTTTTTTTTTTTTTGCTTTTGTTTGGTATGCAATTCCAGACACTAATCAATGAGTGTTCCTTTAAAGACCAGAGAGTTTCAACACATGAAACAAACACTCTATAATACTCCAGACTTTGACATAGAGTGGCATTCCTGCAACAGTCCTTGAGGAGAGAAAGCTAACCCTCATTAGCATAGCGTTTGATCCTACGCCAAACATAGAACAAGCCTTCCATTATACCCCCAGAGAGTCCGTCTGGGCCAATGGCGGATCTCTGCAGTAGGTGTGTTTTAATAATTAAGATGGGATCTTTTTTTTAGAAACCGAATTTGGCCACAACACGTTAACTTGGAGCTGCCAAACAACCGACATAATCCTTCCAGGGTTCCAAGCAGCCTCGAGCTAAAGAATATCTGCTTGCTAAAAGATGTATACTGTAATCAGTATCTATTATCATTATGGATTTTGGCAGTTTTGCTTGCATGGGCTGTGTATAACAAAATTAAATATCATCCCTCATACTATGTGGCTGTTTCGGTTAGGCAAAGGTATATTTACTGTATGTACATTATATCTGTGTTTTAGTGTGCATTCACGGTCACCTTCAAAGAATCCATCTGTGAAATCGTATCAAGTTATTTTTCATGTCAGCAAATTTGCACATGGCGATACAGCCATAATGAAACCTTAGATGGCTTCTAGTGAAATAGCCGGCCTGCCTGATGAACAATATGGCCTGTTCGCCCTGCCTGTCCTTTGGTGTGTAATGGATTTGAAAGGTTATGCAGTATCTAGAGGTCACAGCATTTGAACTGCCATCAAGTGGCGCCCCTCATACCTTCATGGCGTTTTCTACCGATAGCACAGGCTTCTGTCTCAGATGCCTCTGTTTTGTCACCTGCTGTGTTCTTGTAATTCAGATGTACATCATACATCATACTGATCTCAGTATTTGCAGGCAGTCTCACGTTCAAGTGTAACCAAGCCTGGCCCTGTTTTGCGTCCTGGCATATTGACAACTCATCCTTCTGTGCCCAGAATGTCCTTCCATTCGCTCCATTTATTGTAGCTCATGCCTGTGCCCATGAATAGCCCCTCCCTCACATTTCCATGTTGTTTTGTCCCCAAATCCCCCCTATTCGTCACAGCCTCTGTGGTGAAAGCGAGCGGGGCAGAGCTGAGATAAAAGGGGTTGCTATTGGTGACGGGTGCCTAAATAGTGCCTTTCTGTTCCTATAAGTATCTGCTCTCCTGGCTATCTCCTCCTGATCCGTTCTTTTATGTTCAGCGGCTTGCTGACACAGGAGAACATAATAACGCCCCTCCGCCCTCGAGATTTACCTCGCAAGTCTGTCCATCTTTGATTCCCTCTGCCGAGCTACAGCAGCGGGCAGGATCGAGGCCTGGAACCCTTCTGTATCGCAGCGGCAACAGCGAATGAACGCCCATGCTTATAATTACCTCTGTGTCACTGAGACTCTCGACATGGTCCGTGACTCTGCAGTATTACCGACGTCAAAATGCACGGGGCATTCCAACTAGCATAACAAAGGCTCCGACGGTGATACCCGGAACACTTTGTGCAGATAGATTTAGTTACAACTGTGTTATTTTGGGAGATATTTTCCCCGTGACCAGATAGATAAATGCATTGATTTATTCATTTGTTTTGTTATGAAACTGTACAGAAAATACTTTGCTGGACAAAAGGTTGTCACAAGGTTACGAGAAAAAGCATCACTGTTTTGAATTGCCTGGAGTTGGCTTGGAAGCACTGCAATATAAATTGTGTTTTGAGGAGTTTAAATGCAAATGAATAAGGCACCCTCTTTACACTGTCCCCAGGACTACAAATATACAATACCCACACCACACCCAGAGAACTTAAAGGGAATGAACATGCAAATGAGAATTTGCTTACAGTGAGAACCTTTTTTGCATCTGATGCTTTGAAAAGCCGCTTTTATGGGAACGCCAAATATCACAATATCTCAGCATAGTCAGAAGCTATAATTTTTTTTTTTTTTTTTTTTACAGTATTTCAATTCGACACAAACACTACATTTTACAGTACATTTATGAAATAAGCAGTGCATACATATTTTAGATTAAGCCGAACTCCTTGGTATTGTATCTGGGTTTACTTGTGCGGTTGTAGCCCTTTGTTAAAACAACATGGTGTCTTTCAGAGTCTCAGAGAGCGCTTGCCAGTTCCACAACTGAGTGCTCTAAGTGTCTCACACTGCACTACGCTTCCCTACAAAGGTCATGGGCTCACGTCTTTTCTTCCACCCACCCAATCCTTTTATATACAGGTGTGTTTCAAAATTGGGAGCTGGGGAGAAAATTGATAGTTTTGGTAGGCTGCTTTTTGCGTTACTGAAGAAACGTAAGAACTGTGTGTTTGATTGTTAATTGTGTGTGTTGTGTGTTGGATGGAACCTTTTGATATTAGTGTCTTTTTGTGTGTTTTTGTATATCTTGTACGGCTCTATTCAATTATATACCTATTATATCTATAGTACTGTATCGTTGTGAAGTATACTTCTTTGCCTAACACAGACACAGACGAGCGCTCGTGTTGTTTAAATTACAGTAGGGGAGAACAAGGGTAAGATGTACTGCAAAATAAAAGTGTATGCGTTTTAAATAATAGCTACTATATATGCTTCAGGTTGTTCTGCACTTATGGACATTAAAACAAGGTATGTAGTTATTATGGTTTTAGAACAATGACCAATCAAAAACGGTTTGTCTAATTGCACAACTTACCCCAATGGGTAAGATGAGCAATTGTGCCACCATTAAAATTACACAAAATGAACCAATTTTGGGATAATCTTGATTATTCATTTATTAATCAATTTGACAAAGACAAAAACTCATATGTTTGTGTTCTGTTGGTCCACATTTTAACTGTTCAGTTAAGATTCAACTGATATTTGTGTGTTACATACAGAATGTGTAGTTGTGATGTTGCATATACTGTTATGTAGGCTATAGCATGTTTGTGTGTGGCTTAAGCTTAGCATTAGTCAACAATTAGATATGTATTACATCAACACAATAACTTATACAATTAACATGAACTTGTAATGGTGACACAGGCAGTGTGTGTTTGTGTGTACTGCATGTGTATAACTATGTGTATGCCGAATATAACTAGATTATTCTTAAAGACACAGGATACTCTGTAATTATGCAGCCTATATAAACCTTTGGGGTATATTGAGCTACTGGCTCAACTTGCCCCAACATCACTGACACATTTTACCCCACAACCTCCATTTTGACAAAACCATTTCACACAGTAGTTAAGATCAACAATTGTGCAAAGATCATTATCTTGTTTTTTTAGTTTACACTGACTTAAAATAACACGCAATAATGTCTAAAACACATCTATTTTAATTAAGGTGCAAATCTGATCACAAAAGTCATTTATTTTTGCTCTGGTTTGCATACCCCTCGCTCCATGTGCTTGAGTCTAAGGACAGGTTGACCAATGTGAACTATACTTCCTTAATATACGGTCACGTAATATTTGTTTATGGTTACCGAGATATAGTGGGTGGCTCATCTTACCCACTGGCTCGACTTAACCCCGTTCTTCCCTGTTAATCATTTTTACTCTCGCTGCTGCGTCTCAACGTAAAGTATACTTGGGCTTTAACATTGCAGTTGACTGTGTGCGTATGCATATTGCTTTCCTTACATTTAACTAATGAAGTACATAGAAGAGTTGGTTAGAAACACATTCTAGAGAACTCAACATGTTTTACATGTGAAGTTGCCTTTGGCTACTCCTTTGGTGGTGATGTGTTTTATTTAGTTCTATTGTGTGTTGTCAGTGTTACTATTAACGATGACCTCTACATTGTGTTTTCTTTGTGCTGTTAAGACTATTTTTCCTATTTGATCTGCATACACAAATGACCTTTTGTCTTCAGTTGGTTTATTATTCATGAATCAAACATTACTATCTGAAAAATGTTTAAGCAGTACAATATCTAAATTGCCAAAACAAACTTACTACCAAATTAGATGATAAATGCTGCAGTGTTGGCAGCGTTTATTGATTATAATTTCATGTTATGCCTCAAGTCGATTCAAAGCATTTTGAGTGCCTTTTTTAATCTTAAATGGGAACAATTATTAATTGGCAACATTTCTAGTTAATTCTGTTTAATTCTGTTATTTTTGACACTACTCATTGTCACTAAGAATCTATCTGATTGCACAATTGCAATGGTATACATACATTTAAATAGTGGTTACACTACAGTACAGTAGTATTCTTGTTCATTCAATTAATTTAATTATTCTCCTTACCTTTTACGTTTGCCCTAACTATATTCATTAGTTGGTGGTGACTGGTGCATTGGCAGACTATATTAGAGACTATTCTGTTATTAATTGTGTTTGTAAAATCAAAATGCCAAAGGTACCACGACATCATTTATAATTAGACAATACAAGAAAGCCAAATTAGACTTAAAAAACTAGTAATGTTTTTATCCCTTTATTCCTCATTCTGCTCATCAAAGTCCTATTGATATTCTCCCACAGTGTTCTGTGTAATCACATATGCCAACCCAAAGTCCCCTTTTTGCTTTTAATCATATTTTATCTTCAGAGGTCCAGAGATGAACGCGTGCACTGCAGGGAGGGCACAGGCACAGGTGTAAAAGGCCTTGAAACAAGCTCATTAAGATAGCCTCGTGTTTTGAGGTTTCCTCTGGCCAAGCTGATTAGTGTACCTGCCCATGACATGGAAATGTGCAAGAGTCACGCACCCCCGTTAACAACGGAGGCTCCGTGCTTGATGTTAATTATAGACCTATCACTTTATATACCAGAATTGTGGAAATAAATAATTCACAATCATTTATGCAATGAAATGTATACGTATATCATTATCATTTTTATTAGACTCTTATCAAATTTACTAATGATGTGTTTTCATTTATTATTGGTATTATACGGGGGCAATACATTTTTTTTAAACAGAAGCCTTTGATTTTGATTCAATCTTCTCAGTATATGTCATTCTGTTGGTTTTTGTAAGGGTGCTTTATTGTAACTTAACACATGCTGGTTTAATGCATGTCTTTAATGCATGTCTGTTTTTATCTCCAATCAGGTTGTACACTGTTACTCATTTACTGTATATTCCGGCGATAAATAATCTTAACCATTTATATGCCGATGATAAAGTTATTTATACTATTTATATGCCAGTGATAAGTTATCTATACCATTTAAATGTTGGTGATAAAGTTATCTATGCCATTTAACTGGTGATGATAAAGATATTTATAGTATTTATATGCCGATGATGGTAATCTTTACCATTTACAGCATATTCCGACGATAGTCATCTATACCATTTATATGGCGACGATAAAGTTATCTATACTGTACCATTTATATGGCAACAGTTAAATAAAGTTAAAGTTATCTATACTATTTATATGCCGGTGATACGTTATCTAAACCACTTTATATGCCAATGATAAAGTTATCTATACCATTTATTTGCCAACAGTAAAGTTATCTATTCTATTTATATGCCGGTGATAAATTATCTAAACAACTTTATGCATATGCCAATGATAACGTTATCTTTACCATGTATTTGCCAACAGTAAAGTTACCTTTATTATGCAGATGATAAAGTAATCTATACCACCACAGCTTACATTTAACATATTCAACCAATCACATTCACATCCAATCAACCAATCACATCCAGTCTGACTCCGCATGTGAGGTTGGTGTTGTCGATTGGTCTCCCCCATCCAACCCCACCCAGGTCCTCTCTCTGGGCGCGGACGTGCTGCCCGAGTACAAGCTGCAAACGATGCGTATCGACAAGTGGACCATCCTCCACTACAGCCCCTTCAAGGCCGTGTGGGACTGGCTCATCCTGCTGCTGGTGATCTACACGGCCATCTTCACGCCATACTCCGCCGCCTTCCTCCTCAACGACATCGAGGAGCAGAAGAGACGCGAGTGCGGCTACTCCTGCTCGCCGCTCAACGTGGTGGACCTGATGGTGGACATCATGTTCATCGTGGACATCCTCATCAACTTCCGGACCACCTACGTCAACGTCAACGAAGAGGTGGTCAGCCACCCGGGGAAGATCGCCGTGCATTACTTCAAAGGCTGGTTCCTCATCGACATGGTGGCGGCTATCCCCTTTGATCTGCTCATCTTCGGCTCTGGATCCGATGAGGTGAGTCGAGAAAACTATGTCAAAATTCAGATTTTGCTCCTCCAGCTTTATTTCTGGATTGTAATCAAGCGCCTTTGACCTATTGCTATCGCTCGTATAGCCACGTCAATATTAGAAAAAAAGAAAAAGTGCACCAAATGAAACTGAATGTTTCATTTGATCTGTTCAAATGACTCGATGTAAAAAACAAATGGCTGTTTTACGGATGTTTTGACGAATCAAATCACAGCGAGAGTGAATCATTTGCGTTATCTGTGATTCCCCTAATCATGGTGCTGCCATGGTTACATTGCAATTTGCATTTTCACCAAATATGCAAATAATAGAGCAAGCTGCCACTACCAATGTTGTCTTATATTTGGGTAAAGAAGCTATAGAGTAGATGGTTCAACAAAGGTCCAGTGTTGTTTTAAACAGAACTAGAATGGTGAGGAGAGTAATAACAATGATAACTAAGCAGTTTCCAGCTATTTACAATTTTGAGTTTTATCCCAAGGACAGAAAACATTGAACAATATTCTGTATTGTATGACTGTATCACACAGCGCTCTAGTTGATGTCATGCATTCTGATTGAGGTTAAGGTATTTGGCAGGCCAATCGTGTGTGTGTGTGTGTGTGTGCGTAATTGAAAGGTATTTGCGCTGTTTTTATGGCAAACGCTTTTTACTTGAGAGGATCCAGGCATTGAGATCCAGATATTTGCAGTGAATTCAAACGGCACAGGATGGTATCACGAGGCTATAAGCTATAATGTAATAATACTGGTCAATCTTGAAAGCCTTTCCATTTACAATTCTGGTAGTTGTTATACAGTAATAATGAAGTGTAACTACAGTATTAACCTGTGTGATGTTTACTCTGTGTGATCATTTGTTTTGTCACTTGATGTCGTAGATGTTATCTAAATGCAATATAACTTGAAAGACTGTACCTTTGAAAATTTGGCCCCGCTTCAATGTAATTGTTAAAACCGAGAAAATCATCCCACAATACAAATGCTTGCATTGTTATGCTACTGCATGCTATGTACTGTAACAATGCCTTGGTTTCTACTATAACTTTACTGTTTTCTGGGGTATCAAGGGTACATATTTGTCACATCTAAATAGTACTCCTTGCTCTCTTCATCAGAGGCAGATCACATGACCTCAGGCAACCCAAATCAGTGGAAAGGTCTCCAACCACTCTGCCTACAAGAAAAGCTATTTTCTTCTTGTGTCTGAGGGAAATTGCCTGCAAATTATCTAATGCTCAGGGAGAGGGGGGGTGGGGGGTTTAAAGGATACAACCAATAATATTGCTGCTCAGCACAGAAGAAAAAAGTATTTAGAAATGATTTGGTTCATGAAAAATCTATAATGCACTAGATGGTTAAGGTTTACTATGTAACCTCTTACTATATAACCACTGTACAGTGTACTGGTACACAGAACTAAAATTAATGAAGTCATAATTATCATCAGGAGCTACTGAACGAAACACCGGGGGCTGTGTCTACTATAGTTCTTAATTACTCTATTATGACACCAGACACCTCTGAACAGTGTCAGGTACTGTAGGTTGCTAAAATGCCTAATGTGGCAAACCAAGTCTAGTTAAGAAAAGCTCGAGAGTTCAGAACAAGGACAATTAGCAATGGCAACAGCACAAATAATTAATTGATGTTAATGTTTGAAAGAGTGACAAATTAATTCAACTAGGCTGGTAATAATGCATGTGTGCTCTGGGATGAACTGCACCCTGCAAATGTGTGACAAATGCCAGATGTCATGATGCGGCACTTTCCTAGGAAAAGCGTTTAAGGGGAAAAAAAAAACCTATAAATATATAAAGAGGGGTGTGTGTGAAGTCTGTGTGTGTGTGTATCCAAAAGGCGGGGCCATTATTTACCATTAGGTCTGCAGTGATGGAGCACCCACTGGCAGTAGACAGGCAGTGATGGGCAGGTCAATCGAAAGATTAGGACAGATGAACGACTGCACGGCACAATGTGTGTGGCCTCACGGCACAAGACTCTATTTATAAATGGACAAACCCTCTGTGACGTCACCATAGACTATATATAAATGAACAGACCCTCTGTGACGTCACCATAGACTGTATATATACTGTAAATGGACAGACCCTCTGTGACGTCACCATAGACTGTATGTATAAATGGACAAACCCTCTGTGACGTCACCATAGACTGTATGTATAAATGGACAGACCCTCTGTGACGTCACCCATAGCTTTGCCCAAGAACGGGTTTGAAGCCCGCGCTGTGCTGACTCTGGCCGTCGCCATATTTGCAGTACCTCCCTCCACCTTTAAGCCCCCCTATAGCTCTTATAATGGGATATATGTATGGCTAATATATTTTTAACTGATGAGTTATATAACAATTCAACCCCCGTACAGTTGGCAAGAACGTGGAGACTAGCTATAGAGACCAAAATCATTTATTGAACCAAGTTGTAAACATTTGTTTATTTTTGCTGTAAATTCAGACATTTTAACATTGCAGTCTATGGGGATTGATTCCCTTTTTAGCCAGCCTCAAGTGGCCATTCGATGAACTGCAGGTTTTGGCACCTGGCGTTGTATTAGCAGACATCCCAACCTGCTTTGTCTCTCTCACCGCCTACTCGCTTGCTTTTCAGGGATATATTTTATACTATTTGCAGGTGTCAGGGAGCCGCTATTAATATGCTGGAAACTCCTGGAACATCCAGGAGACCTGGGATGTCTGTATTCGTTTGTCAGCACAAATTCCCCCTCGGACGCAACAGAAAAATATTCCCTCTTAACTTCCACTTGTCTAGAAAGTAAGCACACCCTAAGCGTATTTAGGCAGCCCTTCGATAACCTCGTCCCAAATTGAGTTTAGTCAGGCAGACATTTTGTCTTTATATTTTAGGCATATTATCGTATCTTTCATGTTTTGAAAGGCACTATACATTTTTTAAATTATTATTATTATTATTATTTATAATAATGATTAAAGCCTCTGCAGTATGTTTTAAACAAAATAATAATCTAATTTATTAGAACAACACAGAGTGCTGTGATTAGACCTGACGTATGATGATGGCATGGTTTTGTATTCCTGAAAAAGCCATACAGTGGCCTAAACCATGTGTGACGTCAATGTATATTGACAGGACATGGGACACCCAGACATTTGTGACAGACATTTAGAAACTATCTTAGAAGGTCCAATGGAAAGACCTTCATGAGTCATTCATACTCATCACCACACCATAGTTATGTAGGCCTATCTACTCTAATATAGCCTTACTGTAGTCAGCCTCATTCAACCCTTTCATCTAAAAACCTCCATGTTTGAAAGGTTGGCTTATTCCCTTTGAGTATTGCCACTGCACATATTTAGCCTGACTGTATAGCAAGGCAGTCTGAGTTGATGGGTCACCACTTAATAGTTCTTTTTACTTTCTATAGTGTATCAAGCGCACTCACATAATAATATGAAAAAATAGTTATTTGTTTTTCACCTTTCATCTATTTTTAAATAATGGAAGCAGGCACAATTATAGTTCTTTTTTTTTGTGACATTCTCCATGCCATCTCCTTTTCACAGAGACGGGGGACTATTTTTAAACTCAAACTCGCACACCTTACAGTAGTTGCCTGGAAACCATCTTCAACAATATGTAGAGATTTTTCTGATGTCACCAGAAACCTGGCAGTTTCAAACCTCCTCGCAGAGATCCTTTATTGCCGTCCGTGCGAGAGTGCAACACTCCCAATTCTGACACACAGAAAGAAATATTGTGGTGATGAAGTTTCCCAGTCGTGACTTTTGAGCACCTGACAATTTTCATATCAACAGCTTGTTTTGATAAGCAATAATTTGCCTAAGAGGTCTACTGCCGCTTGTATAAAAGCTGAGCGGACCAATTTAAGGTAATTGTAATTCTTTGTTCTTTTGCTATTAAAATTGCCACCTAGATCAGAACATACAGTTTTCTCCATTCCTAGCTCGGTCATTACCTCACAGGGCTCTGTCTAGCAACTTTAAACTGTTTTTACAGATGGTAACACAGATTAATGTTTAACTGGGGGATGGGGGGGTTGTATATACTGTATAAAAAATACAATAGTTCCTTCTGGAGGGTTGTCATTTGTACACCATAAAATATACGTACATATCACTTTTAGCCAACACAGAAAGGCTCCTCACATATATTATAGAATACCTGCAATGCAACTGCAGAGCGTGCAGCCCACTCGAAATGTAACCGAGAACCTGCCTGATCCAGTAACAAAAGCCATAGAATCTTCCCTTCAATAGATAGTGTTTGAGACAAACAAAAGTGAATAGATAAGTAAATTGGTGGCTTATTCATAGGACTTAGAGTAAAGCCACTTGAAACCTAGAACACAAAATAAACTCTGTAAACACAACAAAGAACATCTGCTATATGGACTTCATACAAAATAATATACTGTGCATATGTTTAGTATAGGAGTGTAAGCATCTTCAGTGGTATTTGATAGATCCATGTGTTTAAAATGGAAATCCATTGTTAGTCTAATATTTGTGATGTACAGTAAACACAATGCAGACAGATGTTCACCTTGTTGGAATTTGTCAGTTAAACAATTGGAATTCCACAAACAAGCGATTCATATAAGAAATAGAAATAAAATGTAGCCAAAATAGCAGTTCGGTCCTGCATTTCTCCTCCCGAGGCCGCAGGTTCAAGGTTTTGTCCACCCTTCCTACCTCTGGAGCTCTGACTTCTAGCCTCGCTGTGGCATCAGAACATGGATTCCCGCTTGGGAGAAGCAGAGCATCACATTATTACATTTCTGGTGTTATTATCTTGTGCAGCTTCCCTCCCCATTGTATTGTTTTACTGCGGATGCCATTTTTAGCACGGGATTGAGTCAGTGATAGATGACTCGGTAATAACTTTGTCCTTTGTGTTGCCTTAAGTGAAGTGTACCTTTCAACAACCCTGCACAAATCTTTGTGCGTTTTAACGTGCCCTGGGGAACAATAACTGCCAAATGTTTTTTTTTTTTTTACTTTAAACTAAATAGTAAGAATTTATATACTGTATACATCAATGTTAATCATGTTAATATTGACAAAGAGTTGAACATATCCCATTCATTTTCTTCATTGACTTTTCTGAAACTCTCAACCCCTCCCCACTTTCTTCCCCTCAGCTTCTTGCCTACTTTTTAGCATTTGTCAGTTCTGCAGTGTCAAAACACCGTTACGCCCATGGCGGCACGCGCGCATCTCAAAGCGTGTCCAGGAGACATCTCCGCCTCCTCTCGTCGTATACCGGCTCGTCCTCGTTAAGCTCAGCTGGTCTCAGGAGAGCGGAGCTGTGAGTGATGGCCGTGATTTAAAGGGGCGATTGGGATGGCGTCTCTCTCTCTCTCTCTCTCTCTCTCTCTCTGACGTTGACGCACTCTGGCTAATAAATCATCCCCAAAACGGGGAGGTAAAAAGTATGTTGGCTTAGCCGTCACTAAGCTCGTGCCTTTTAAAACATCCGGACGCACAGCAGACAGATGGACGACCACTCCCAGTCTCGTTAGAGGAGGCTGGTAATGAATTTCCGAAGGATATTAGCATAATTGTCATGTCGCGGCAGGGCGAGTGGAAGGAGCTATTAGTGGTTCCTTTGAGTTTGAACTCATTGTGTTTACAGAGCGTGCAACACTAATAGATCAGGCCTTGCAGTCATGACTCTCCTCTCTGTTCCCCTACAAACACGCACGCACGCACGCGCAGGTGCACACACACACCTACACACACCTGCCCATCCACCGTGCATTAATTTAGTCAGGCTAGAAAATGTAGTCTTTGAATTAAATGCAACAGAAGGTGGTATGCGTGTGTAAGTGTGTGTTGCCTGCACTTCAGTGTATCTTTAGACAGTGTGTTGTCATCTCGCCTGTCGGCTGAAAGCGCTGCGATGGTGCTAAGAGAAGCTTCCAAGTCCACACTCGGAACTAATTTGGCCGCCGTTGCATGGTGTTTTTCAGTGGTCCTTCAACGAACCCCTCTCGTATGCTAATGTGAATGACGTCGCGTTCCAACGCCAGCCAGGTCCGTAGTGACTTTCATGTGTTGGCAGGCAGTGCCACGGGCAGATAAATAGCACTATCATCTGGTGGACTCTGCCAGCCTAGCTGGGATGACATTGCAAGGTTTGTTTACACCCAAGGGAAGGTTCAAACAGGGTCATAACCAGTCTGCGGATCCTATAGGATATATGGCACTGTATGCCATGGATTTCACCATGATATTGCTCATTGTTTCTCTCTGGGGGTGGACCGTAATGGGTATTTTGATTTGAAATTACAAAAATTCCCAGGTTCCTACGATCAATCTGAGGCCACAACGGTATTTCTGGAGCGAACTGTTTTGGGGTGGCTTTGTTTCAGGCCATGCATAGTTGATTTAGCCGTCTAGGGGCTGCTTAGGTCAGCCCCCACAGTAAAATACCACTGGTGACACGCCCCGCTTAAAGGCAGGGTCAGTCAATAAAAACAGTATTGCTCAAAAACGTAGTCCCCCATGGCGGCGCCTCACACATCGAAATGCATTGTGAAGCAAAGCGTAGAGCTATGGCTTTGTTGTTAAGAGCGAGTTCACCACTTTGTTTATGTTCCTATTTACGGAGCCAGGGCTGTGTAGAAGTATCTGTTTATTTGTTTAACACGCACACAGAGCACGATAAGATAGCGAAACGCAAGGAGATATTTGGTGAATTTGACAAAAAGTGTATTAGCTTACATTTAGCTTGCAATAGCTCACAATACCTTTAATAGACCAGAAGCGTTCCATTTTTGCTTCCATTGAAATGCAGTACAGTGTTCCATCTTGTTATTACTCCAGTGTCTTGGGTATAGCGTTAGTTCTGGCAGGCCACGGAAGTCATCCCACACCCAGCCATCAGATGTCACTCAGCTGGGTCGTCAACACCTGCTCATTGACCCTTTGGTTTCTTTTTAAACAGTTCCTCGACATTTCCTTTGTTTGTGTCTGGTTTCTGTTTTCAAGAATTGTACAATTGTACCTTTGTGTTTTGTGTAATTGTTCCCTAGGGGCAATCATGGTGTGACACACACTAACGCGTGTGCATGCATTGTGTTTGTGTGCCCGCCCCCTTCCCCAGACCACCACCCTGATTGGCCTGCTGAAGACGGCACGCCTCCTGCGATTGGTGCGCGTGGCCCGTAAGCTGGACCGCTACTCGGAGTACGGCGCTGCCGTCCTCATGCTCCTCATGTGCATATTTGCCCTCATCGCCCATTGGCTGGCCTGCATTTGGTACGCCATCGGCAACGTGGAGAAACCATACCTGGAGCACAAGATCGGCTGGCTGGATAATCTGGGCGTGTCCATAGGTAAGGCCTGGCTTCGGTTACTGTGTAGATGCCAGGAGTTCTTTGTTTCCTGTTTACTTTTGCGCTACATATTTCCACGGAATAGTCACGTGACATTGCTGTGTTATGTTAGCCTGGTGTAACCAAGCTAGCATAACATAGCTAGCATAACATAGCTTTTGCGCTACACTATATATTTCTACGGAATAGCCACGTGACATTGCTGTGTTATGCTAGCCTGGTGTAACCAGGCCCAATATTCACTTTGTGAGTATGGTCTGGCCACGCTCCATTGGGAAGTGTTCACAGTCTTTGTCTCTGTCATGACCTAGCTCAAGGGCCGTAAACTCAAACAAACACAAAACTCAAAATTAAGAATAACATACAATGAGGTGTGGATGTCACAGTCTCTTACTAAAGCGTAGACCTCTGTTTAATTTAAATCTATTGGACAGCGTTTAACCAATCGGCATTGCTACAACTGTTTAGACTGCCTCATCTGGGTCTACCACCATTTAGAAACATTCTGATTGGTCAGCCAGCAGGGTGGCTGTGAAAACGCTAATGCAAACAGGTTTTCCAGACCATAATCTGAGTGGGAACAGAGCCAAACTAATATTATGTTATGATAGGCTATTTCGATATGTCATTCTGTGCTAAGCTAGCATGTTAGTGGCATTGCTGTGATGTGTTACCTTTGACCTTATCTCACCTGTGCTGTGTTAGTGCTTAACATGGTATTTCTCTACAGCAGAGTTTCTCAAACTGAGGGTCGCGGGACACAGGGGAGGAGGGTCACAAGACGATTTTCTGAAATGATTTTTGAAAAATTGCATAGTTTAGCAATAACTGTTAGTAGCAGTAAAGTTCATACATTACGTTGATGTATTCTGCTACTAGCCTGTATTAAAATACTATCAAATAATATTATGGTCCCTGGCGCTGTTATTTCGGGGGGTCATGAGCTGGAAAGTTTGAGAACCCCCCTCTGCTCTCTACAGTATCATGACTGGTTTCTTCGTTCAGGAAAGAGGTACAACTACAGCGACCCGAGCTCCGGTCCGTCCATCAAGGACAAGTACGTCACTGCACTGTACTTTACCTTCAGCAGCCTGACCAGCGTGGGGTTTGGGAACGTCTCCCCCAACACCAACTCAGAGAAGATCTTCTCCATCTGCGTCATGCTCATAGGATGTGAGTCCACGGTGTGTCTGTCTTGAAAATGGCTTAATTAGCAAAGAAAAAAGGTTGAAAAAAGAGGTTGAAAGTGGCATTACAAAAACACATACCCACTAGGGCTGGTCCCAAATACTCGACTATTCAGAAATCTGTTCATTTGGTGTGCTTTTGATTTACAATATTGGCATTCGTTTGAGTACATAGCGCGCATAAACTGACACACTAACTTTTCTGTGGTGGAGCTCCCTGGCGCCGCCCTAGTGGTTAGCGTTGTGTACTTGTTAAGTGCTGCTTTTCTGCTAGTGCTTTGTCTGTGTGCGTTTGTGTTTGTTTGTGTGTTGCAGGCGATCAACGTGAATGGAAGATTACATCTGCCAGCTAATATGAAATTATTATTATTATTATTATTATTATTATCAGTTGCAAACCATATTTATTTATTAATTTGATTGTGTTTTCGGTTAAATATTTTACTGGATTGGATTGTCTAGAGTTGACATTTGCCAATGCAAGGATTGTTTTTGACTGTTAGCAATCAGTTTAAGCCTGTAGAGCCCGTCTAGTCTCCATGGGAGTAGTTACAGTTATGTTGGTGGTCTGACATTGATTGTAACTGCTTTTGCAATTGAATCTCGAAATAGTTTATATAATTTTAATCACAAGAAACGTGTATAATGAGACATTCATATTGCGAAAGCCTGCAAACGGTCCTGACAGCCTGCTTGAATTTGAACAGATAGCATGTGTTTCATATCATGTCCCCCGCCCCCGACGCTTCGGGCATTTGCTATTAATTACTACCAAACCTTTGAATCTAAAAATATGGTATTTGGGCCCGCCCTAATACCCTCACGAGGGCTGGTTGGCCCTCGCTCTTCCCATATAGCAAACTGCATGTTCGTTCATAGTTGAGTTTGCAATATAGTAGGGCATAAATTAGGTTTTCTAGGGGCTATAAGGCGATCGAGGATTGGACCTTTAATCGAGGAGGTCTACTTTTCCAATCGAGGATTGGACCTTTAATCGAGGAGGTCTACTCTTCCAATCGAGGATTGGACCTTTAATCGAGGAGGTCTACTTTTCCAATCGAGGAGGTCTACTCTTCCAATCGAGGAGTAGACCTTTTCATGTTGAATATGCAACGCATGTGAACACACACTTTGCAGATCCACACGTTTCCTAATACAGAAGCCCAGTAAAAACCCAGAGCGTCCAAACGACGTCTTGTTTTGGCTTGCCTTTCTTATTAAGTGAGAGTAATTGTCTTCTTACCCTTCATTTGGTGGAGGGCCATCTTTGCAGAGCACGGTGCCTGCATGGTGGGTGGTGTGAATCTTCTCTGGCAGCCAACAGTCACACCCTCCCTTCACTGTTTCCATAACGACCATAATATATTGCTTTGTACTCATTGTAACATTTTCATTACACTGACCCCTGATTTAATGTCGTGCTGTCAGAGTACGTCCTATACAGAAGTTTGTCGTAAACATGGTTTACAACAACACGCTTTTAAAAAATATAGCTGCTCGTAAAAATGTATAATTTGTATTCTGTTAATGTTACAGTTGACGGCATTGTGCGGGCACTTATCTCCCGCTTAGGGAAGGGTATTTGCATAGTGTAAACATACATATCTGTGCAGAAATTGTATTTTCAAATCACCATGAAACTGAGAGGGACTACTTTCATCAAAAGTGCCCTCTCCATTCTCTTTGAATGGGCATAACTCTATTAGACACTGCGTGACTTTCATTATTTGTCTCCACATAGAGACATTAGTAAAGAAATTAGGTCTTTAACCTCAGTCAAATAAGATCTAATATCGTAAGAGCACTGATGTGTTTAAAAACAGCATCAAAGCGCTAGTTTGTTTTCGAGCGATATGAAAACCTCAAATATAATAGTCAGTAATGCCCAGTACAGCACAAACTAAACTCGGACGTGCGTTGTGAACTCTCTGCCAGCCTTGATGTACGCCAGCATCTTCGGGAACGTCTCGGCCATCATCCAGAGGCTGTATTCGGGCACGGCACGGTATCACCTGCAGATGCTCCGGGTCAAGGAGTTCATCCGCTTCCACCAGATCCCCAACCCGCTCAGACAGAGGCTGGAGGAATACTTCCAACACGCCTGGACCTACACCAATGGCATCGACATGAACATGGTACGAGCGCGGCAACACGTGTGTGTGTGTGGGTGTTAACTGTATGTATGTGCGCTTGGCGGTAGTTGCGGTCCAGGTCTGCATTTACGCTGTTTCTCTCGATGTGTGTACACTACATATCTTCCATCTGTCCCCATTGTATTTCTTGACCACCATTTTGATGACCTATGTATCTGCAGAATGCTCTCACCCTGACCTGATTATACTGTCCCATGTTCAGCCACCGAGCCGCCATTTTGAACGCAAGCAGTGGTTGTTGCTGCTTGCGTTCCAGCGGCTGGTTTTAATTTCTCACTCTGATGCTGTTCATGGTTCTTATATCAGTTTGTTTCTTCCATGTCTGCCTCTTGTCAAATGGACTGACCCCCGCCAATCCGGTAAGAGCAGGAGGTACACACATTGACAGAGAAAATGTTGTTTTTGAATGTCCCCCAGCAGTAGTCCAGTGTCGTCTAGCTAGCTAGTGGACTGTTGTGTTAGCCTTTAGCCGTAGGAACGTTAAAAGGGATGCCAAACTTTTTATTTGGTAAACCCTTCCACTCTGTAGCTTCCTCATCTCCATGGTAACCTCTCATACTGATGTTCAGCATGAAATAAGCTATTTATATAAATACGGCAAAGTCTGGATGCAAAGTCTGGATGCTTTCTTTACACTTCCATTGTTTCGGAAAACATCTGTAATCTGTTAACAAAGTTTATCACCATCTCTATGGGTAGTATGCATTAATTTAATTTTACAAAATTGTTCACAAATATCAGAGCCATGGAGATAACAGAGTTACGCCAATGGACGTTCGAAATTATGAAATGTCACATGGTTCATGGAGAGGCAAAACCTAAGACAAAACAGTTCCAGGAATTGCTTGGTGGGTAATTTGAATATGGTGGGAAATTTGAGTGTATATACTCAAATATATATAATGTTGGTCATTATTAGTCAATAAATGCTCAGATTTACATTTAAAATATAATTTAAAGGGTACTTTTAGTATTTAACTTCCGGGAACTATTTAGAGGCTCTGTTGCTGTGAAAAAAACAGTCCTTTGGAGTGAACGGAGATGGCGCGACTCTCTTTACATGGCTCTGACAAATATATTCTGTTGCAGTGAAAATATGCAGTTCACACCCATTACAAGTAGGCTATGCTTTTGGATAACCATTGGCGGGTAAACAAAAATGTACAACAACAAAGGATTGTTTCATTATGATAATCAGCAAGATTACGTGATATTAAAGTAAGGAGGATACAGAGTCAGAGTCCAGGGTTTAACAAATTATACCACATTTCAGACATGGACACCACGGCATAGCTCATCCATCCTTGTCTGAAATGTGCATGTTATTTCTGGGCTGGCGCCTCAGTTTCATTGAAAATGTCAGCCAAATATATTCTGAAAATACATATGAAAATATGAAAAAAATCTACAAAATCTATTGTTTTACATGATCTGTTCGTGTTCATGGTCCCTTTCTTACATATTTCATACAACAATACATTATAGCATTTTGCATAGTAGTGACTGCCATGTCAAATGCTAGATGTACATATTGTGCTATGTAGCCTATGCTAACAAAACCAACAGCATGCAGTATGCAAAATCACATTGTGTAGTACACATTGACATACTCACAGAAATACACACATTCAATAATACACACAGTACTTGCATTACCAATTGCACTATTACAAAATAAAATATTATTTAGTTTTAGGTTTTTTCTTTTTGCATGTGCAGTACAGTATGCCACGGATAGACTTGACACTTGTGCATGTCAGCAAATGGAGTGAAGCGGTGACCACGGCAACCGTGGCAGGTCATATGCAAGCCGACACCTGTATGCTAACAGCAACACTTTTTGCATGAAATCTGTGTATTCAAACCCCCCCTCCACCCCACCTGCCCCCCGTCTCTCACACACACACACGCACACACGCACAAAATGCCACTCAAGAGTATCAGAGAAAAAGCCGTGCTGTCTTGCCAAATGTTGTTCAATCTTTCCTTTCCAAATCTTCAGACAGATTAATTTCCTCAAGGACAGCGATTAAATGAAATAGCCCGACGAAAACAGAATAAAAACTGTTCAACTTCCAGCTTTTTTGTGTGTGCTGTGTGTGTGTGTGTGTGTGTGTGTGTGCTTTTTATAATTTAATGTGTGATCATTATGATTGGAGAAATGTTTCAATTTGTTATGTTGTCAAAGTCAGTTTACAGTTTGTTTTGTCAGTAGCCATTGAATCATTGTCTCTAACGGTAAGTTTAATTAAGATAATGGTCACTAATTCAAACATATTGAATTTAGAATGAATACTTGTTTGCTGTGTCAATCTCCATAATATACTGATTGAACCCCTTTATTTTGTATTGATTTGTCAGGGTCAATTTTGAGGTAAGCCATTTAAATGACGATATAATGACCACTCTTATCGAGAGAGAGTATTCCATATATTCCTCGTTTTATGATTTGCCCTTTATAAAGTAAAAAATATCTCAATGTATGAAAGTACGACTAGGACATTTTATTGTTTGATTAAAGGTTGAATGTAATTTATCTTTGTTTTAGTTTATTCAAAATAGTGTCATTACCCACCCTACTTTATACATAAACAATGTGTTTTGCGTTGGCAACATCATCTATGATGTAATGCTAGTCTAGATCTAGTCCCAGTCTGTGTGTGAATGTCTTGTTTCATTTCAGTTGCCAAAATGCTAATCAGAATGATTTGTCATCAATATAACACAATAAAGAGCAGTATATTTCCTACTGCAGGGAATAGGTTTTGAGATGAAGGACAAAACACAAATGGCAATTGTACGCATCTTCTCTGGAACATCCTCCCCCCCCCCAAAAAAACCCATCAATCTGATCCAATGTCCTCACCCCTCAAATAAACGCCAGCTTTTACTGACTGCTTTCTGGACGTCACACTGCCACCACCTCGAGTCTGACCGGCCATTTCGTTTGCCCCCTCAAACCCACCCACCCACCCATGCTCAGGTCCTGAAGGGCTTCCCCGAGTGTCTGCAGGCCGACATCTGCCTCCACCTCAACAAGAGCCTCCTGCACGGCTGCAAGGCGTTCTGCGGGGCCACCAAGGGCTGCCTGCGAGCCCTGGCCATGAGGTTCAAGACCACCCACGCGCCCCCCGGAGACACCCTGGTCCACTCCGGGGACGTGCTCACCGCGCTTTACTTCCTGTCACGGGGGTCCATTGAGATCCTCAAGGACGACGTTGTGGTGGCCATCTTGGGTGGGTCCTCCCATTTGCACTTGGGTTTTCTTATTATGACCTTCGTTGATGTTGAGATGGTGTTGTTGTACAGGGTTGGGCAACGTACTGTAAATCCTGTGTGTCTAGCCTGTATACTGTCTGTCTGGTGCCTTCTCCCTGTGTTCCTGCAGGCGATCTTTAGTTCTTCATAGGTGAGACCATCTCACCGTGGCTGCTAGCAGCAAAGCACAGGGACACGGCTGCCTTAGTTTCATCCAAGTGTTTCGAAGTTCTCCGAACGCCCAAGAGCGGATAAGAGCAAACGGCTGATGGGGATTAATTAGCTTAGAAGAGATCCTTTAAATTGATTGCTCTGCATCTCTCTCTCTCTCTCTCTCCCCCCCGTCCCCGTTTTCTCTTCCCAGGGAAGAACGACATCTTCGGCGAAATGATTCACCTGTGCACCAAGCCCGGCAAGTCCAACGCGGACGTGCGCGCGCTAAGCTACTGCGACCTCCACACCATCCAGAGGGAGGAGATTCTGGAGGTGCTTGACATGTACCCGGAGTTCGCCGACCTATTTCTCACCAACCTGGAGCTGACGTTTGACCTCCGCGACACTTCCAAGGTAGCCACGCCGTTGGGAAGGGGGCCCTCCAACGAGGATCACCTCGCTCCACCTCCCTCCGAATATCACAATACATTACACCCTCTTTAAATGTGATTGGGTGTTTTCAGACATTTATTCCACTGAATTTGGGCTCTCTGATTTCATTGGATGATGTCATACCACTTTTCCTGCTTTGACGCGCTCATCCTCTCGCTCGCGTTGCATACCCGTGAGTGCAGCAGAAGGTCAAAGGTTAAAAGGTTAGAAGGTTAAATAGCAATGAAAGAGCCACGGCCAATGTAGACATCTTCATTTAATCCTTTACATTTACTTGCAGACAAGTATTTTGAGCAGAACTATAGTCTGATACTGAGGGTTGGGTAGACTTTGCACAGAGGGACTTAATGTAAGCGGTAATTATGAGGAATTGAGTGTAAGTTATGGTCAGCCTGCGGCATAATGTGTAAGGGAATCTGTACCAGCGTAAGTGCCACGCTACTATGAAGTGCATAAACTCTATAGAAGCACTATTGAAAAGCTTTTGAATCGTGTATGTTTTCAATTCTTCGTTTTTGTTTTACAGACCGCCTACCCGGGTGTTGATTCAGACGCAGAAGACGGCAAATCACAAAGACGAGGATCCTACAGAAGGAAATCCTCCGCAGGTCAGGATGAGAGGAGCCTGTCTCTTGCTTAACTCTGTTGCTATTAAGAGGCTTCTGGGATTGAATGGAAAGGGTCCAGAAAGTGAATCTGTGCGTTGTCATTGGGGAGCTTCTATTTGTGGGTTTACAAGACACGCGTCAGGTTTGTGCACTTACTGCTTATGGCGTTACACCTTGCAAAGGACAACGGCGTGACTCTCATATTTCTGTCCCTGCTCACAGTTTGTTTGGCACAGATGACCGTAGAGGGAGGGGTAGAGGACATTATAAGCAAATGAGTGCCCTTGAGGGGAGGCAATTAAATAATAATTAAATAATTAAATTAAAATGAATGGAAAAGTAGTAAAAAGTATAAAACATATAGTTGTTTTTAACCATTTTATTTTTTATTTGTCCTACCTGGACATAAAAGGCATTTTACCAAATGAGCACCTTCTAAGCAGGGTTCCCCAATCCTGGTGCACTCATTTGCTGGGGACCCACTGCCCTGCATGTTAGCACGTCTCCCTGCTCCAACACAGCTGATTTAAATGATTGGGTCATTATAACGAGCTATTCATTTAAATCAGGTGTGTTGGAGCAGGGAGACATCTAAAACATGCAGGACAGCCCAGTATCTGGGCTCCAAGATAAGAGCCCAGATAATGACCTGCTACAGCTGCTAGTTATACAACAGACCTCGCCAGTCGTGTCATCACAGTTCCGAGTCTAAAATTAAAAAATGTATAGGATCGCAGAACGGCATTTTTCTTATTGCTTTGTTTTGGGTTATGCAATGCTCCGGTTTTATTAAGTGCTAATAAATTGAGCTTTTGGCTTTTTCATATATGTTGAGGTCTTCGTTTTCAAGTTATATGCTGTTTGCTAACTGCAAAAGTAAAAAGTCAACTACCGGCGCAGATTCAAGTTACCCTATCCCTTAGAAACTTTGTGCAAGCTAGCAGTTTTAATAGGTAATATTTTAATAGTGTCAATATAATACATAAATAATGTTATTCTTGTTTTAGTGTTGTAATTACTAATGTAAGTTGCTATGGTAACATCACAGCCTGGCCTTTTACATTTCCCGCTGAGTGACCCTGCACCAGGAGACGTATTTAATTTGCGCTGTAACCATAGCAACATGCTTCCTCTGACTACTTAGCGGTCTCGAAATGTAGAAACACCAGTAGTTTCCGGCGGGAATATGTGCCTTTGACAGAACCGGTAAGTTTGCTACATATGAGTTAATCACAGACCGTGGTCGGGAAGAATATCACCATTCATTTCTCTCATAGAGAAAAACGCTTAGACCCAGAAGTCCTTATATGGGCATATTGACGTACGACTGGCGATTTCTATTTTCCTGATAATAAGACAAAGTCATGTCATTTAATAAAGAAGTCATGTTTCAATGCCTCCTGTTACATAGGCTTTACATAGCGGCAATGTCTCCTTGACAGCCCTTCAGATGTGTCTCTAAATTTACAAGATCATCCTAGTTTAACAGCACCAGAGGCGATTGCTCTTGTAGAGATGTACAGTGCTTTGAAGTTTGGGGGAAATACACGAGGTCTCCCCACCCCCGCCAAACCGAAGGGCACGTTTCTGGGTGCCGAGCCCAGCCAACGTCGGACCCCGAGGGTTATTGGAACGTACGCTCAGCAACTTGGCACGGAGTCGGGAAAATGCAATTGATCGCCATGTTTACCCGGCCGTCTTTCATAATAGAGCACCGGCCTCTCCAAAGATAAGTCGAGGGAGGTGTTTGCGATGATTCACCTTCAGGCTATAGAGTACTACCTATATATGTAGTACATTCACACAAAGTGTGTGTGTGTGTGTGTGTCTGGCTGTCTGTCTAGAGTGCTGGTCTGTCTGTCACCCTTCATGGATTTGCTGCTGGTTGTACCGACACTGATTGATGTGTTCAGCCAAGCAGTGTTAAAGTGATTAAACTTCAAGTAAAAACCCTGACTCCTATTTCAAAGTCTACTTCTAAAGTGTGTGGTGGTTTTACGTTTCCTATAGCAAAAACTTCTCTGTCGGTCCCAGTCAGTCAGTATTTCCAGTGATTAATAAAGATTGTAAGCTAACAATAGTGTACGGCCTTCACAATGGAAAGTCAAGCTGAATGTTATTTGAGGCATATTTGAGCAAGTTTATTATGTAGAGGTATTCTACACTTTCTGAGACCATATGAACAATAGATTTGGTAAATTACATGTGTCCACCTGTAATTAATAAACAGTATATTCTATTTGTTAGATATTCCTATCATTCATAGTGTTACACAATCTGCGGATAGCAATAGCTTTTATTGTGTACATACCACAGAATATACCTACAGTGTAAATAAATGATGAAGGTATTTTTTGTGCAAATCACCTGTGACAGTGAAGTTGTAGTTGTGGAAAGTAGTCACACCTGTGCATCAGGTAAATTTAAAGTCAGAGAGAGATCAATGTTTAAGTAGTTGCCAACTCATACAAGAACAGTTATACGCCTTCTCAAGTTCTCACTGCAAGTGAATCTACAAGTTTTAAATCTGCCGCTACGAGTCTCAAGTGTTGTTTTTTTTAATTAAGTTTCTTAATTCTGCACCAAATGTTGTGATGACATGTGGAGAAAAGGTGATGTGTACCTGTATCATGCAATGTGTACCTGCAGCGTACATCTGTAGGCTGTGGCCAGGGGCGGGCACTGTTCAGAACCCTTTTGGCCAATCATCAAATGGAGATAAGGGGTAGAAGTAATCAATAAAAGTACAGTATGGTCGTTTTGTTTGTTAGCCTGAATAAATTATGTTTCATTGATGAATCAGGAAACAAACTTGGTAATAAACATCTGACCCCACAGTAGATGTAAAAAAATTAAATAAATAATAATAATAATAATAATGATAACAGGCTAGAAAGTTGCAGATTCCAGCTTTAAATAGAGGGACAAAGGGTAAATACCTCCATGTGGGTCGTCAGTGAGTCAGTGCGGAAGCTGTTAAGCCCGTTACTAAAGTTCAATATCACTTTAACAGTGTGTTTGTCCCTCACAAACAGCCCCCAGAGCAGCGCTGCATACTGTTCCCAGAGATAATGAGGCCCGATGACAGTTGCACTGTTCTCGGGCTCTGCCCGTCTCGGGGGGGGGGGGGGGGGGGGGGGGGGGGGGGGGGGGGGGGGGGGGGGGGGGGGGGGGG
>JAODUE010001450.1:0-12462 GCA_027564755.1 Amblyopsis hoosieri
CACTAACCAGTATGAACCAGCCTGGACCAGCACTACACCAGCACTAACCAGTATGAACCAGCCTGGACCAGCATGGATTTCATGCTGGTTTATGCTGGATTTTTTAGCAGGGTAAGTGCTCCATTGTGGGTGTTTTCTGAGGCTTATATTGTTCATATCGATATCGGAATTATACCGTATCAACCAAAATGATTAAATATATCGTGATATACATTTTGGCCATATCGTCCAGCCCTACTTCAACGGTAAAGTTTTGTTTTTTTGTTTACATAGGCCAACTGGTATGTTCTGAGTCAGTTACCGTACTTTGCTGCTCATTTTCTATGCTATCTGAACGACTGAATTGTGGATAGGCCTCATCGAACTGTTCTAACAATATGTAGCATGTCCATATTCATTATACATGATTGAAAAATGTGATATCAGCGTCAGATCATAAATAGCTTGGAACAACAGTAGATCAATAGTGTATGGTAAACGTAAAACTTTAAACGTCAAAATGAATATTCCTCTTAAACTCGTCAGTCTATTCATGTTCTGAGAAATAATGTTTCATGAGGGACGATGCCAAGAATCTGAAGATCTCATACAACCATGTACTAATTTACAGAGCCAAACTGGCTCTAACCAGAATAGAACTGACTGAACACAACTGAACAAGAGGACGAGTGCATTAGTCTCACATGTCTGTGAGCTGGCAGCTTCATTAAATGATACAAGACAAACCACCGTCTTGACGTAGTCAACCATGAAAAGACAACCCCAGGATGCTGGCCTTCAGAGTTGCAAGAAAAGCCATATATTGGCCGCAGATTGACCAATAAAATGAAAAGGTTGATAAAAAATCAAAGACACTGGTCAGAGGAAGATTGAAGAAAAAGAAAAAGTATGGAAAGACAAATCTAAGTTTTATATGTTCAGATAATTTGTGAGATGCAGATCAAATGGAATGTTGCTGGACGATGTTGCTGCTTTATGCCACCTGTCAAGCATGGTGTAGGCAATGTGATAGTCATGGGACACTATGGAGCTAAGACTCCATTATGCAATGCCATTATATACCCTGTAGATGGCATTTGATTGGAGCCAGTTTCCTCCTACAATGGCACAGCTCCAAATAATGCAATAACGCGTTAGATAAGAAGCATTCATCTGATATTCTCTATAATTGATTGGCCAGCACAGTCAACAGATCTTGACAGAAGCTTCCCTGTTCCCTGTGTGTGAAACTCTGCAAGGCTATAAATGCTGCAATGTTTCAATTAGACAATTATTATTTCAATTGAGTTCCCACACGTTAGCTGTGACGTCTTTTTTTCCACATAAAAGATTCTGTCTGTCTATAAAAGCCCTCCTAGGAACGCAGAAGGAAGGTCAATGTCACCTCAAAGAATGGTAGAAAAACCAGGCTGCGTGTGCCGTTTAATAATGATTACCCCCTTTACAGCTGGAGACAGCACTTCCGAAATGCAGGTGCTTATCACTTTACAAGCACTGTTACAAGCATCACATAGAAATGGGTTCAGTTATTGTTACAGACAGGAACTGGAGTCCTTGGAGGGTCTGTGTTGGTAACATACTGTAGGCTATCCTTACTGGGTTTTTTAATTGTATGCTTTGTATGCTTGAATGTGTGGGTGTGTGTTTGTGTTTGTGTGTGTGTGGGGGGGGGGGTAGTCAAAAACAATTGCTTGTGAATACAAACTATACAGACAGCTTGGCCTGAAGAGCACATGGCAGCAATTTAAGTATTGTCCCCCGGGAGCAGGATTTACCAGGCTGTCACAGGGAGATAATGGAGCAGGGATGGAAAGCTGGGGCGTTGGAAGAAATGGGGGAGGTTGTGTGGTTGTGTATATAGGACATGTACATGTGTAGAGGGGAGAATAGAAACTAATTTGCTATACTAAAAGATGATTTACCTGTGTACAGACACACACACACACACACACACACACACATACACACACACAGTAAATTCTGACCTCTGGGATACACTCCGGGGTCCATGAATGTGGCCATGCTGAAGTTGGCCAAGACAAAAAGGAAGACCAGGCCATTGTAGATAGGCACAGCAGGCGACACTGCCTTGGTCAACCAGGGACACCTGAGAGGGAGAGGGGGAGAGAGAGAGAGATATTTTACTATTTGTTTACTATTTGTCAGGCTTCATCCATCAGTGCCATTAACATACCCATTCATATAGTCATGTACTGGTGTACACGTGCAAGAAAATAGGCCATTCCTGCACTCCAGTCTCCACCCTTTCTTTACACACTGTATATCAACATAGATGTGCCATGCACACACAATCCAACATCGCTCCCCTGGGATGGAGAAAGGCACATGGACAGGGTCATTCTTTGCCCAACAATAGAAAGGTAGTTATACATGGAGTAGAAACACAGTAGGGGTATCTCACAGATATTCCAGGGGATATATACTGTATATTATAAATAATTTCCCCTCAGGGATAATAAAGATTTATTGATATTGATACCAAGGATCCCCACCCAAATAGGCCTAATGGGCTGTTGTATTGTGTATTGCACTTCAGCTTGCCCCGTTTCAAAATTAGAATTTGTTCTGCTCTTTTCTCAAACAGAACAGTGCAATTGTTATGGGGGCACCCAACTGGATAGCTTCAAACTACAACATTGCACATTCAGGTTTTGGACACCACTAGTGGACTGTTTAAAATAATGAAGTAACAGACAAACACAATGCATTTCATCCAGGTCCAAAACATGCTCTACATGTGCTGTGATGAGGAAAAAAAGGCTTATTTTCCATGTATAGCAGATTTAGCCTAGGTATACATACATTACACAATAACGTTATGACATATGAGGTAATTGTGTAATTTCCCCACAGGGATAAATAAAATATATCTAGTGAATTATCCTGAATCAAACCACGGGGTGATAACCCTAAATCAGTCAAAGGTCAGTCACCTCATTAATTCACATGTATTCAAATGTCAAGCTATGGTGACAAGGTTTCCTATATGGAAAAGCTTGTGTGGCCTCTCATCAAAATGGAGAGGAGTTAAAGCCCCCCCCACCACCCCACCCCTGACAACTTTGGGCTTTTAGAAATATATTGAAACTTGAAACTAAACCAAAATCGGCTATAAGACCATAACTAATTGTGTTTAGATAAACAATTTTAGCTGATCAATGCAATGTATGCTAATTACCTGGGTAAAAGGAGAACACATGAAAACCAGCACTTCCAATGATTCAATCTTAACAGTGATAGAATCATTCGTACTGTATCATATACAGCCATTTATTAATTCATGAAGAATGAAGAGTTCTGGAGTTTCAAAGACAAATCTTCACAATGTTCAGCTTGACTGGACAATGACTAATAACACACACGTGTCACACACACACACACACACACACACACACACACACACACACACACACACACACACACACACACACACACACACACACAGTACATAGCCCTCCAGACTGCATTGACGTCAAACAGTCAATTTCCTGGTACCAACCCCCCTCCAGATTATCTGGAATCTTTATTTCCTCTCTCCCCACTAGACCTCTTGCTTTGTTGAATTATTCAGCATAGCGGCTATACAGACAGGCCATGGGTGCATGCAGAGTCAGTCTGAAACCACAGCCTTAATTACACTCATCCTAGATGTCACTGCAACACAGCGCTGGAAAAGTGCCGGACAATTAGCAATCCACTGCATTCAAATTAATCCCATGATTAGGTTGGAGGTTTTACTTGGATATTTGAGAAGACGGTATACAAGAAAGGCTGAGTGTCTGTGGAATACTTTAAACTAAAATGTAAACTAACAATGTGATAATCAAACATGAGTACAATAAATGTCCACATCTTAGAGGTTGCAATCCCATGAACCTCATTGTATTCCCTTCAGAGTAGCATAACCACAAGTAAACCACACTCACCACCACCAGCCTTATAGATTGACCTTTAAAGTCTGCCAGTATGTGACATTAGTGCATCCTTTGAACTTGTGTCCTGCCCAAGCTTCCAACGCCCAACTGGTGGCCTGTCACCAGGCATCTGTCACCGCACATAATTGCAGTTGACAGTCAAGTGGAGGATGAGGAGGTAGCTGAGGTCATTGTAAACAAGGAAGACAGCAGAGATGTGGTTACTAGACCAGCAGTGTTAAAGGGCTCCTGACACCTCATAACCACAAATAAGAATGTAGATAGGCGGCATGTAGCGGGAAATAATGTGGCAAGTGTTAATGACTGTGAAGGAGGAAAGGTTTCAGACTAATAGTTCCATTTACTTAGCCTGATGTAACCAGACCCAATGTTCACTTTGTGATTAAGGTCTGGCCACGCTCCATTGGGACGTGTTAGTGTCATTTTGAAACTATCGGACAGTGCTGAACCAATCAGCGTTGCTACAACTGTTTTGTTCTAGCTCTACAACCACTTTGAAGCACGCTCGACTTCAACGTCATCGCACTTGAACCCTGATTGGACCGCCAGCAGGGCTGTGAAAACGCTAATGTGAACAAGGTTCCAGACTATTATCTCAGCGGAAAGAAATTGAGCTGAGAGCAATAGTCGGGTCAGACTATGTGATTATACTATATTTAATTTAGTTGTCTGCGTAGATCCCCCCATATTAGTATATACATTTTCTTGATTTAAAGTATAGTCAATGACAAAAGATTGATAGGGCTGCTATAAAGAACAATGAATTTAAAAGACTGAATGAATCACATGATTTACCCTTTGAGAGAGACAGAGAGAGAGACAGAGAGAGAGAGAGAGAGACAGAGAGAGAGAGCGAGAGCGAGAGAGAGAGAGCAAGAGAGACACAAAGACAGACAGAAACAGAATGGCTGTTGCTTGGACAGATAAACATGTATAAGCAAAGGCGACCATTTTAAGTGACATTTAACAGCTTTGTTTCCTTGGTAGGAAGAGCAGACAGACAGCATATGTGACAAGAAGGCACCTAGGCTACAAACACTGGTTTATTGTGTGGGAACAATAAATGACCAAAGAGCTGCCATCAACACCATTTATAAGACACTTCTACTGTTGGTGTAACCCTGACAATTTAACTAGGGAGGAAACGCTTCGAGAATTGTCAGAAAGTATAGGCATTGTTAATCAAGTCTAAGGCTCTTTTCACTGCCAAAATGTGGCAGTGTAATGACTTTGACTCTTTCCTGGCTCCAAGTCCCGAGGCTAGCCGGACTTAGAAGAAAAGCCTTGCATCCCCATGGAAATTAAAATGACTACAAAGGGGGTTGTATAGGTAAGTAAAGAGCCGCCCTCCAGCCAATCAGCATTCAAGACACTCACAGGTCCCTACATAGACCCAACAATTCTGCTTTTAAGGAAAATAACCCAAATAAAATTAATGAATTCCATGGTGAGGATAGAAGAGTATTCATGTAATATTTCATCATCCTGTGCTCATAATCAGTAAAGCAGAATGTCATAGCAGCAGGGATCGATCCAAAGGCCCCCCGTTCAGACCAAAGTAACAACCTTGGATTTACTTAAATGTGCAGTTGCAGATAGATACCCACCTCCCCACAACACATCTAGGCTCTGGTACAAAAGGGGGAGATGCATACAGCGGTTTTGATAGAGGAACCTAATAAGACACAATTGCAAATGAGTTGAGAGCCAAGTATAATACAGTCTAAGGGAGAAATCACAAGGCCAGTTCACTACCTATGGAACACATTTTCTTATACTTTAGCCTATGTGCCACACAACATCTAGAGGTTAGCTACGAATGCTGTCCTGACTCCTGAGTCCTGACAGACGCACTCTCTCTCTCTCTCTCACACACACACACACACACACACACACACACACACACACACACACACACAAAGTGTAATCCTGGCAGTTAAGCCTCACAGTGACAGAATCTTAGCCCTGGGCATCTGACAGTCCTCTTACTCACTGCTTTGGTAGGGTGTTTGTGTGGTGGGTGTCATTCTCGGGCATTAGAACATACTGCCTGGTTGTCCTGTAATGATAACCCAGTTTCCTTACAACACAAGCATGGACACAAAATCTTTCACTTAAAGTAATTAAATCCAGAGGGCAGAAAATGACTCTTTAATTACACTGCTGTGGAATGCCTATGGACGTTAAATAGTATGTGGTTTATGGAACGTAATTACAGGATTTGATGAAAAGAAAGCAGAGTAATATTGAGATAGTGGCGAAACGACTACTGTATGTGGATTTATGTGGGTGGATTGGAACCAATCAAATCTACCCTGAAAATGTACTCGCACATCCCCACCCCCACCTCCAAGAGCTATTTCACTACTCAAATGTGCCAGTCCTTTATTTGCCTGTGCTTGGAGCAAAATGGCTAGCATCCCAGCAATCAAGTTCGTATCTTTCGTCTCATAGCTCTGGAAGAGGAGATGGCACATGGGGAGTCTGAACTGAACGGCCATCAAAAAGACCACAGAGCCAATGTCCAGCGTATTTGTACTAATAAATAAATAAATAAATATATATATATACACACACACACACACACACACTACATGCACACATACAAATCAGTTGAATGAAGTACCAGGTCAAGTGTGGCATTATCTCAAATCAAACTGCACCCTAGTCTCAGCCTCTTCCTGCCATTACCATTAGCACTACATCATCACATACACATATCAGCTCATGCCCTGTACGCATGTTGGCACTAGCAGGTAGTCAGCTAAGATGTCTGCATTGTCACTCATTAAACAGTATTTCCAGTGCAATACTTGTATAGTGAATTCACATTTTGTAAATGGTATGAACTGTTTTCTTCACACACTGCATGCCAGAGAATCTAAATGGCATGTAGTTGGTTGGTTGTGCGTGTCAGTCAAAGTACCTCTTTCTGTCAAGAAGGCCTACAATGGTATGTTCCGGACAGATGCTAGTTAGGCCTGAGTCTGGCTCTATGAGGCTCTACACCCTCGTGTGGTTTGACTGTAATGACCATCTTGGCTCTTACAGGTCAGACAATGAGCAGGAGTCTCGCACAGTACAGGGAAGACTGAATATAATGACTTATTTTTAAATACAATTAATGAAAGACACAAAACCAGTCTTCAGTGGTCCATGAAATAGTTGAGAATGACCCTGTTCCCTCATTTATCTTTCCATATGGAAGAGAGTGAATTGAGTGCAGTCTTTATAGTGGATTTATAGTGGACAATGCAATTAGAACTTATAAAGCGTTATTGGCCAGTTCATAAATTCAAAGCAACATAAGTTATGCATATCTGACAATTCATTCCAAATTTTTCCAAAAATCTCAGAGGCTCTATGCCAAGGTGAAACATAATTACTGGGGTTGAATCAGGCAAGTAGCCCATCCAAGTCCTACAGTTATGTGCTTCCAAGTTCACTGCACCTGGGACTGGTCAAGAAAACCTCATAGGCTGTATGCTCACATGCATGTTAACAGACAATAGACATATTGTAAACAGAGGCATAGAATACTGCTGGCATGCTGGGAGATTAGAAGAGCTCAAAATTGTACAGATGCAGTTCATAAATTCAAAGCAACATAAGTTATGCATATGTGTTTAATATGCACAAATAAATTAGCTACTTAAATGAATTTCAACAAACAAGGGCCCTGTCATATAATAGTGTTCTGTGTCATTTTATCTGAGAAGAGCTCATCAGGGCTGTCTCTTTGACTTGTTTTGTTGCAAATGACACAACCATTATTAATTCATATATCTAGTTTTATGATCCCAGAATGCTCATCTTCAACCTAAGAGGAGGTTTAATCAGTCAAATGACCTCAAAACACTGTGATGCACAGGGCCTGTAAGAGAAGACAGTGGTGGAAACATGTTTCCTGAGCTCTTCAGACATCGCTGACATTGACACCAGAGCCAGGCCTAGTATCCCATCTGCGCTTCAACTTGGACGTGAATGCAAATCGCATTTACATAAATGCAGAGAAGGTGCATTTGAAATAAAGTAAAATGGTTTGGCCCGAGTCGTCTTAATTTACATATTCATAACTCCCCTTTCATCCTAAACACAAGAGGAGGGCTGGCACATCGTTTAATAACTAAAATGCCTCAGATGTGGTTTAGTAATGTTGTGCTAATCGCCTGCTCAGACTGACCTGTTCAAAATAAAAACGATATAATATGCAAGCTGCACACAAGTTTAGATTGTTTTCATTGAAGCCAGAAAGCCATTTGATTATTTTAAGAAATCTGGTTTGTATATTCTCTGGCTTAAACATTAAAAATAAAGAAGGGGGATTTAACAACATTGTTGTTGGCATTACAATTCTGTTGGAATGATCTTTACAGGGTGCTATGCTTAGTGATTTGTAAGATACACTCTGTAAAAATCATCCAATATCTGATCACATTCTGCTAGTTTACCACTTATATAGTTAATAATCCGCTACTTCACAGCCCTGGCTCCTTAAATAGGATCACAAACAAAGTGGGGCAGACAGCAGAGTTCCACCCCCTTTCCACAAGAAACTCTGATGACAGATGACACATCTCACTGCACAGCAAACTATATTTAACACCCTATAGGCTAAAGCATTTATTGTTACAAAATTAAAATAGAAATTAAACAACCCTATTCATAAATAAATTCACTTCACATTCCAACAGCATTATCTCAAACTGGTATGGTGCAGCCTATTCCATTTAAGAAATGACATATAGGAACACCAGGAGTGACCCTCTTGTGATAGATAACCCTGGGAAATACAAGAGCAATCCAGAGCTCAAGGGTCAATTACAACAAGTGAGAGCTTATGAGGGGAAAAGACCGATTTAACATGTAGCATCTGAATTACAGTATGAGGAACCAGAGTAAGGTTGACACCTCTTGAAATAAAACAGGATTGGGATTTGGGGGTCTCAAAAATAGATGTATTAAGTGCATATAAATGTACAATAATAGTGATACTGGATGCCTGTAGTTTATAGATGTTTTAATCATTAAAAAGTAGGCAGTGAGGGAAAATGATTACTATATTTGATTTACCGGTAGTCAGAATAAAATATGTTTTATGTATTTTACTGTTATATTCAATTCAGCTGCAGCATTGGCACATTTGCATTGTTGACATGCCATAAAATAAACATGGTTTTGTGAGAAATATTGTTAGTTAGACTCAACCCTAAGGACTCTCGACCTAAAAGGACAAAATACTGTATGGTACTTTTAATAATTTCTGCATTCATTGCCTGCAGGGTCTCGATACAGAACATGTGTCTATGGGAAGTTTTGGGAAGAGAGAAGAGAGAATCAGAAACTTGAACTACAGCAGGCATCAGGCAGAAAGACAGTAAGAAAGATGACATGCACATTGTGCCTCTCTGTGGCATCTGAAACACATGCATTCTGTATGTCTCCGGTTCTATGGCAGCAGACTTCTGAATAGAGTTGGAGGTTAGTGTGTGGGTGTACCTGAGCAAACCATTAAACCCTTGACAGCGCCTGAGCGCCAGTGGTGTTGCTCTACAGAGCATAGTTACAAGCATGACTGACATGGATGCTAGATTGGAGAAGTATACGTTGTATGAGATTTTCCACCATGCTGAAACCCTCTGTGGGCAGTTTTGTCTTATGGCACGGTTCCTTGCAGTGCCTTCTGTTACTGGAGATATTTCAGTGCAACACGCACACTTTTCCAAAAATACAAGGACAAAACCAACATAAGGTGGAAATTCCACACTTCCAACTAATTTATATCTAATTTAGAACCAAGCCGCAAACTACAGCATGGTTAATAATCAAGGTGGGTAACTCTGTGATAGTCGAGTTATGCAGTAGCCCATCATTCGCCTTTCCTGTGGAACTGATAAAAATACATGCCAAATTCTCTCAAAATGAACAAGTGTTGTGTGCTTACAGTCTTTGAGCCTTCAGAGAAGGCAGACTTGATCACAAAGGCTGCAATAGCTGCATATTGCAATGCAGACATCGTGAAGTTTCAGACCACAGCAAATTCTTGATGTATTCTGCAGTAAATCCACATCTTGAGTGGCAGCTTTCTCTCTGTGCTTCCCATTAGCCTAATGAAATATTCATCAATCAGGTTAATGAATGCACACAAGTGCGCACGCACACACACACACACACACACACACACACACACACACACACACACACATACATCTGCCCGCTCAGCCTTGGCTAGCACAGAGGTGGACAGAGAGAGACAAATGGCAGGAAGTTGATCATTCAATATGGTGTATCTGCAAACTCCTTATGTCTTTCACAACCTGTCACTGGAACTAGAAGCTTTGGCTAAAAGCACATAACACACAGGATGCACATTCAGGACATGTGCACGCACATGCGCAAGCACGCACGCACACACACATGCACGCACACAAACTAGGTCTGGAATTAGCTAAAACACATGTACTGTCATTCTCAGCCTTCAGGCTTATATACTTTCATTTGAAGAAATATGACCCATTCAACTCTCAGCAGATTGGACAGCCATTATTCAACTCTCACACAATACAATTTCATGTGACATTGAAACCAGCTCTGAAATATGAAATTCATAATTCCAATTCCCATGTCCATGTAACTCATAATGTCATCCATACTAGGTTTTGGGGTGTGTAAAATTCCTGGGGTAATGTTTAACCAAACGAGAGATGTTCTCCAATGCAACATTTAGATATTCTACCCAGCACAGTACTGTATGTGAAATGCTTGTCTAACAACAAAAAAAGAAAAAAAAAAAACTATTGTAATTTTGGAATAATTAATTCAGCTGGCGATGCTGGTATGTGTGTTTCATGCAGATATCTCTCTCTATATGTCTCTCACAGGCACACGCCTCTATGTAGACTGTTCATCACAACTATGTACTGTGTAAGCTAATGAGGCAGACATGGCTTGATTTGCTACTGCAGCGTTAACAGACTATGACCTTACCATCTGATTAGCACTAGCTAATGGAAAGCAAATACCAAATTACACATTGCTTATCCCCATAACATACAGTATAGCTTAGGTGTTTCTCTCATTTAAATGTTTTATTTAAGACAATTTGAAGGGAAATTATACAGTAGGTTTAACTTTAGACTCTCTTCAATACATGGCTGCAGAGAGATAACATAAAAAGAAAAACAGGGTTAGAAGACAATGTACCGTTTCGAGTCGGGTCACCCATAACCAAATCATCGACATACAATACTCTGACATCACCCTAAACTGTGAAGGGAGTTTTCTGCTGCTTAGGGATTAGCTATAATTGTGCTAGTCTCCATAACAGCCCACATGCTTTGGACTATGATAAAAGACTGGGCAAGTTACTAGCGAGACCCATGTCCAGATGTTCCCCTAAGTGGGACAACGCCTAATGGTGGTGCATGTGTGCGTGTGTGTGCGTGTGCATGTGACTGTGCACGTGAGTGTGTGGTTCAAAAAGTAAATCAAAGACACAATTTACAACACAACATAAACCCTTCACTCTTAATAGCTAGGGTTGTAAGGAAACCCTATTGGAACTGAGGGACTTTGGGTTCTCATAGCAAAAGCTTTCCAGTTCATGAATCTGGAAGATGTTCAAGTGTAAAGCACACACGCATGCACACACACACACACACACACACACATTATTGCAGTTTGAAGTGTGTATTGAACATGCTAGAGCGAAGAACACAAGGACAACATCCTCCCCAGTCCTCACCACACCACACAACTATACCTCTCTTCATTCATCCAGAGGCCTGGAGCTGAGGCTAAGGGCTTCTAGCCACACCCACAACCTATATTCTTCCTCTAGGAGTGTATGAGGCCATTAAGACTGGAACATATAGTAGAGTTACAGTGATGCACGCGTCACACACACACACACACACACACACACACACACACACACACACACTCTCTCTCTCTAATAGGAACATATTAATAGCATACTGACACTGATTGATGACTGTACACACTTACTTAAGTACACACATGAAAACAAGAACAAACAGATACACAACTGTATGTGTACTGTATACACTGTGTGAACACACACACACACAAGCATGCGCATTTACAGGGTACACCAAATTATGTGACAGAGCAAGGTTGCACCACAGAACTACAGAATAATGTAAAGCAACAGCCCGATTCGGCCCACTAACATACAGTACATTGAAGACAAACATGGGGCAGAATCTATGACTTCTGACATAGTTTAATGTGAAATCAAATGTAGAATTTCAACCTTGCAAGATATGCTTTCTCTGACACAATCCAAGATAATATCCATTATACTGTGTAGTAGAAAAAATATATAATACACAACTTGGTTGAATGGCTTTACGCCCGCCCGTGGTCTGGCCTGCTGATCTGGTGGCACTTTTGTCGCTGCCTTGGGTGGGGCCTGGGGGACGGTATCACTGTGGTATTGAGTGGCTCAGTCCGCGGCTCATTTCTACATTGCCTTCAGTGTTCT
>JAODUE010001451.1:0-12460 GCA_027564755.1 Amblyopsis hoosieri
GAAAGGCCTCCTTCTTCAGTCGGACGGCTTCCCTGACCATCGGTGTCCACCACGATGTTCGAGGGTTACCGCCCCTTGAGGCGCCTATGACCTTGAGACCACAGCTCTCTGTCCCCCCCTACCGTTGAAACGTGCAATTTACTTTCGCATCACTGTGCACCAACTGTGCTTTCATAGACGGCAGTATACGTACATTTGTTGACAAGCAGACATAATGCTGCATTCACATGGAACACGGCAGAAGGCAAACGGCAAACACTTTCTGGACGGCACGGCATAAAAGTCCAACGGAATGGCAGTTGCTATGGTGATGTCGCATTGTTTAGAAATAATTATATAAAAATATATTCACCATTATTTAGTAGCAACTGTTTTATGTAATTATTTTTGTATTGTATCTAGTATTCTAGTGTCGTTGCACCAAAAGTATTATCTTCTCATTGTCTATGTTTTCTCGTGTGTTTTCTTGTGTGGGGGGCAAAAACAAACTACCCTTCTAACAAATAAATTGAAAAACTTACTATATATCAGTGGTGTTTGTTGTCTGAACCAAGAAGGACTCAGAGAGTAACTGAGTGAATCACTGTCTATTGGGTAGGGGGCAGTCACAGATGTTACAACCATTGTCTTCATCGGTATGCTAAAAGTCTCTTCTTTGAGATAAGTTTTTCATACATGCCATATCACATTCACCTCAGAGACAACCTTGAAGTCCCTGCACACATTATCAATACATGACACTTTATCATAACATAACTGTTTGGAACTGGTTTGTGACCTAGGTCACATCTCTACGCATTCTGTGTCGCAAAAATAGATGATTGTTGTTGTCATGGAGCATTTAAATGCTAATTAGCTTTTGCTCTATTATCTGTAATCTACTATGACTTATTGTTCTATTGTGCAATTGTCCATGGCAAAAGTGAAGGTCGGTTGTGTTGTGCCATGCTGGAAAGAAACGTGTACATTAAAGCAGTAATTAGCTAAATGTACAGCAACATTTACAGTTATTGCTACTACTGTACAATGTACTGTACTTCACATTTACGGCTATTTAGATATTAGCCAAAGTACAAAATGTCTGAGCAACAGTAAATTCTCTGCGGTGCCGCCTCATACATAGAAATGCATTGTAAAGCAAAGTGTATTACTACGGCTTCCTTTGTTGACGTTATGTTACAGAGCCAGGGCCGTGTGAAAGTATTAGATTATTTTTTTCAACATGCACAGAAAACGGTAAACTAGTGAAATGCGAGGAGATATTTGTTGAATTTGACAAAAAATCTATTATCTTTCATTAAGTTTGTCAGTGGTCAGATAACCTTGCATGGCAGTCATCACCATCGGTGTATGAATGTGTGAATGTGTGAATGTGAGGCAATACTGTACAGCGCTTTTGAGTGGCCGGATGGTTGGAAAAGCAGTATGTATATGCATTTATTTACTATTTGTTATTGCTCGTTCTGTACAATATACTGTACTTCACATTTAAGGCTATTTAGCTATTAGCCAAGATACAAAATGTCTGAGCATCGATCAATTCTGTCAGTCAGAATAGCAAATGGTTAATGCATCGTGTGGCTATACGTACTCTGCAGAACCATCTCCTCTGTAGACGCACAGCTGTTTTGATGCTTTCTTTCCTACTGTTTGTATCTTGTCTTCCCCTCTCAGAACTAAGATGAACTTCTTCTTGTCTTTAATTATTGCTTAGCATCGCTCATGGCTTGTTTTGATGTTGTTGTTGTTGTTGTATTGCAGTCCTTTTCAAGTGTGAAAGATATTCTGCTTCTTCTGTTTGACAGTGAGGAATTTGCTACAGTATATTATCCATGTTTGACTGCTGAAAAAAACCACAATAAACTGTAACTAACAACATTAAACTGTAACAACTGCTGTGAATGAAAAAGTTATATATTACCTCATGTTTGTATAATCCAGTGAATTTGTTGGCATATAAAGTCACAGAAACGTATCTAATAAATTGCTTTTCATCGAGCTAATTAATATGAGTTAGTAATTTCAATGTGGCTAGCATTTTTGGCAATAGCATTCTGATTTTGCAAGCTTCATGGTTTATGCCATACTCACCATTCTTGGAACTCTGTAGATTAATGTTTTTGTGTAAATGTTTTTATTGTTAACAATATAAACATTATCTGTTCACTATGTGTGCAGCCATGTTGTTGTGATGTTATGTTTAGTTTTCTTTTGAAAACCTACCTAAAACTCTGACATAAGTGCTTGAACCTTTGCACATTTTTTAGTACAAGTATTGAGTTTTCCTAGTTCTGACTGCAGTGGAATTTAGGGTTAAATGCTGTCAAACTGCAGACCAAATAAAATGTGCACATCAGTTTAGTTGGCAGAGGTGGAGGTTAAAAGGTCCAGGTGGTTTTACCAAGCTAGTGTTAGGCTTGCTGGGTTGCCAGAAGTTTACTCAAAACTGACAAAAATTATTTCTATACTATATATTTAAAGTAGCCAAAATATTGATGCTTAGCTTTGCTTAGACAGAAGGGAATCTGCAGTTAAGAGACTCAGAACCATGGAGAGTAACTGTCTTTCTCGATGTGCTCAGCAATGGCAGCCTCGTGCAAAATGTTAAGTTATTTTGGGAAAGTGTTAAAAAATGTTGGAGGTGCTGATTGTAGAATTGCAACCTGAATTATTTTAAAGCTAATTCTGAAAAATGTATTACAACTCATGTTGTTTTATGTGTGCCCTTGAAGAGATTGCTATTTATTTTCTTCATATTTCTTACTATTTGTCAATCAACCAAGTACCATTTGTTTACCGTAGTATCGGGTAAACAAACAAAGAGCTATGGTGGACATAAAACAGAGAAGCACATATACAGTAGTTAACAATATGAAGATATATTCCAGCGAATTGAATAATTATACCAGGATTGTCAAAGGGAGTCTGCATTTACAGGACGTTATTATAAAGATCCCTATTGAAATTCCAAAGCATATTGCATCTACAAGAAGTGTGCGTCAGGCTACAGCGTAGGTTACGCCTTATCCGTTGGTTACAGTGTAGCTTTGATGCAGAAGCATAAATTGGCCTTTATACATTGGTATTCCAGTCTGTTTTCCTTGTGTTTGAGGTTTTGTTCCAGTCCTGGTTTTCTGTTTTCATGTTTTTTTTGTGTTGATTTGATTATTATTTTTACCCATTTCCCCTTGTATTTAAACCCTGTGTTTTTGTTAGTTTGTGGCTGGTTTATTTTGTAACTGAGGTCTGCCTACAGTCTACATCGACCACTATTCCGCAAAGATTTTTTTTGTTGTTGCATCAACTGTATTTCTGTCTCCTTGCTTTATGATCCTCCAGGTAAACTTGTGACATATTGCTATTGTAATATGACACCTACAGTAAGTTGTCCAAAATCATTTTCAACAGTCCAAGCTTTTTCCAGGCTATTGTTGACTGTACATTGCAATTTCCTTGTTGGAATAGAAAGAGATGAGTGGTCAAATTAGTCATTTTCATCTGATAGCTTCCCGTGTGGTGCTTCAGCATTCTAGAAGGCTGTATGACATTATTTCATTACACATTGTAATTGCTGTGCAGTTTCAACACATTTCATTTGCACCTGCTGGATGAATCACCAAATTATCAAATGGTTATGCCAAATTATTATACCTTACCTTACTTACACTATACCAAATGTTACAATTGTAAGGTAAGGTATAATAATTGTATAATGTAGGTTAAGATGCACAAATGAGTCAGGCTCAGAATAATAACAACATGCATGGTGCAAAGATACACATGTCTGAAAAATATCACCATGGTATGTGCAATGTAAATTATTGAAACATACAGTATTGTTCATATCTGAAACAATGCATGTCTTATTTACTGTATAATTAGTGTAAAGAACCAAACACATTTATCAAATTAGGTGAATGGGTTATTGTTGAAATTCTATTCAAAAAATGATAATACAAATCAATTAGTATCAATGATACCAGTTCTTTTTTCAAATTGATGAGTGCAAATGTATTTTGCTAGTCAGTATGCCATCTCTGCCCTCCGCATTTCTATGTGCTACAGTATTTCAAAGAAGTCCAACATGAAATGAAATGCATTTGATCATAAAGCAGTTGGTCAATGACGTTGCACCCCACTAATACAGATAATAAATAAGACTAATAAAGTGTGCTTTTACTGCAGACATATAATTTAATAACCAGTTTGGAGTCTGCTTCTGTTCATCAGTAAATAACCTTGATCTACCTTTGGTCTGCCGCGTATAAGGACTTAGTACATCCACGTAATTTATGACACACACCATTCCCTGAGTCTGTTTAGTAAATCTGTGACTGCTATTCCCAGCAACAGACAAAGTATACTATTATCCAAGTATATTGGAAGTAGGTCATATGTTTTTTACCGGTTCATTTGCTGGCAACACACTATAAAACACCCAGGGTAAAGTGAGCCTAGAAAGTGGTTGAACAGATCTACCCACAATCCATTTGTAAACTCATAGTTCTCTTTGCAGACAGTATTGAAGGATCTTCACACAGCAATTACATATGAACGTGAGGCAGAAGGAAAATATGTCTCTCCACCGTCTGAGAGATCAGCACGTTAGCCTCATCTCTCAGGCACCACGTCAGGGGCCAAAAAAAGACACTTTTGTGCTCGGATTTCAGCTGGTCTCATTTAGTCCTCATTAATCTGGATAAACTTGTCTTGAGTTTGGCTCTTAATGTGCAGCACAGAGCTAGGAGATGCAGACAATAGCAGCACTCCAAATGTCAAAAACCACCAGAATAATCCTACACTGTTTAGGCCTTAAGCACATACTGTGTCCAAAATCTGTCTTATAAACTCATCGTATCTATTTGTTACATTGGAGCACGTAGTGACAATGAGTAGAGGGACTGTTCATTTGTAAATGTTGAACTCTTGTTCATGTGAACTGTTATATTTCAAATGATGTGGTTTGAATTAAAGCCTGCCTCGACATAAATGTTGTCCTTTTCCAGACACATCACACATCGAATAGTAGAGGTAACAGCTAGGTCACTTAAAAGTTAAAACAAGCATGCAGAATATGGCAAATGTTTAAGTTTCTCTATACATTTGCCTCAATTTTAAATGTGACAGCACAGCAGACAATTCTGTGAGGATTTCCAGTCACAGCTGTGAGAGAAAATACATGCCGCTAGCAGGTATTATTTGCAACTTTCAGGCCAGTGACATGACAGTTGGGACACTTCAAACATGTAAGCAAATGAGATGTGTTCACCGATGGACACCTCCTTGCCTGTGGGAAAATACTTAGGATGTCATTATGGGAGAAAACTAGAAGCCTCCTTTGGGATTTGCACAGAAACGTTCAGCCAAGATAATAAACCCTGCTCAAGTCTGTAGAATAGCCATGAATAATCATAAACAATGCGACTCGGTTAATAAAAAGAAGACAACTTAATGCCACCAGCTGTTGTGTCACCTTTAATGGGGGTGAATATAAAAATGTCACGACTGACATTAAAACAAAATATTATAACTCCTTCAGGATTTACATTTCCGATAATCATGTATAATGTGAAACTGTTAAAAATTCTGCAAATTAATACAAGTTTAATTTTGCATTGGCCTATGACTCAACATACTGGACTGCCTATGATGGAAGCTCAAAGCTCACAGGGTTGATGCATTGCCATACTACAGTATACAGTAGACTGTATATCACTCAGTGAAATGCACTGCTTTCCCCTATTGCTTTATTTTATAATTGTTTTAGGCCTCTTTGTTTTCTCTGGGATAGATTGGTATTTTAGAAAGCGGGTTTAACAGACTCTTAAACTAACCCTGAACTCTGAGTTGACCAATTCTGAGATGGGAAACGCAGAGCTTTTGGTTTCAGAACAACTGATTTGAGTTAGTTCAGTCAACTCGGAGTATGTTCACTCTGTTAGGGATATCATTCTCGAGAATGCTTGCTAACTTTGCGCTAAAATCAAAACAATATCACTCACGGCCTCTGCGGCGCCGCTCCACACATTGAAACGCATTGTGAAGAAAAGCGTAGTACTACGGCTTTGTTGATGTGAGCGGTGTTCGCCACTTTGTTTATGTTGCTATTTGGGCTGTGTAGACGTATAAAACTATTTTTTAAATACACACAGAACGATAAACTAGCGAAATGCAAGGAGATATATAGTGTATTTGCTTACAATAAGCTTGCAATAGCTATGGGGGTAGATTTCTATCACTATTACTCAAGCGCAAAAGTATAATCCACACATATTTTTACCATCCACAAGCACACACCTTTCAATTTGCATGCATAGGTATAATCCACAAATGTGTTTTAGCAATCCACATGCATCACGCAATTCATTTGCATTAGTAAAATCCAGAAACGTGTTTCTGCCATTCGCAAACACAAACTTCTCAACTGCAAAAAAAATATTCATGCATGCACTTTACATTTTCAGATATGTTTACAATATTCACATTTACAAATCAAAAGCTTATCTTACGATCTGGTGAATATGCATAGGTGGATATAAGGACACGCTTGCGCTTCTAATATTTACATATGTAATTTTGAGAGAAATATTGTTGTTGAATTATTGTAAGACTACAAACCTTGTGAGTGTCATGACGTTTTCGCGCCAGAATCCACAAGCCGAAGAAAGTATTGGTTTGGTGACGTGTTTTGTGCGAGACGAAAGCTGTAGTTCACTGAGCGGTTACACACCAAACTAAAGATTACTTTATAGTTTCACAACAAACTGCAACGTTCTTGACTTGAACAATAATCTTTTAAATAGACAAATGTCTTCGTTTCACAATTCAAACGGGACCTAAAAATTATTGTATTCTTATACATATTTTTTCAAAACTAAGGTCCCATAATGTTGAAGTGACTTCAGCTCTCTATCCCCAGCACTCCCCAGTCTCACGTGTTTTATGTTGATTGGCTATTGTTTGCACCTGTGCGTTCTGTGGGGGTATAGAATAACCAACCTAATTTGGGACCAGCGGGCTTCGTTTCATTTAGTTTTTTTTTTTTTATCGGTTCACTGTGTTTTGGAGCCACCATGCTCTTTGGAGGAGTTTTTCTGTTCCTGTGGATGGAGACACACAGGAGGAGGAAGACCGGCGTCTACGCTTCGCCTGGCTCTGATCACAGAAAACGGAAGACGGAGAGGGGGGTCCCCTTCGTCACAGGGTGTTAGGGCAGGTACGGCTTCCACGATCCGCCATACCAGTTCTCAACCCTGGACCTCGAGACAACACTGTTGCCAGAGATCACCTACAGCGGTGAGTGGGGAACATCAGACCGCACCTCTCCCTACTGGAGGCTGGAGTATGGCACAGAAGAGGAGAGGCGCTCTCTGCTTGCGCCCAGTGTACGCGGGCCGCTGCCCAGCGGCTGTGTGTTGCCATCCCACGCACGTAGGTCGCGAAAGACATGCCGTGCACGTGGGTCCCAGCTGTCGCCCAGCGCCACGAATCCCCAGGAGCCGCCCAGCGCACCAAGGGAGTAGTCCAGCGCACCAAGGGGATCGCCCAATACATCGCGGCTGCTGCCCAACGCACACTGTATGCCTGCCAGCCCGGAGGTGAAGCAGCAGCTGGCGTCCTCTACCAGTCCCGTGGTGCGGTGGAGTCCGAGGCCCGTCTGCCTCCTCCGCCGGAGCCTGAGGACTGGTTGTCTTTCCCGCCTTGCGCACGTGGGCCACAGGAACCGCCCAGCGCACCGAAGCCTCCGCCGCCACCAGAATCTGATGCCTGGCCGCAGCCCGGGACCTGTTTGTTGCCTTCACCGAAGCCACCCAGCGCACTGAAGCCGCCGCCGAAGTCTGGTGTAGTGGGTCAGTTGAAGCGCGCCGCCTTTAATATTATCCTTAGGTGTCCTTAGTTCCAGTATCAGGGTACAATTATTATTGTATTGTTTGTACAGTACAGCAATTGTATTATTGACATAGCACCATTACAAAAAAAACACATTCCCGCAACATAATTTTTATAATGGTTTGGTTAACCAGTTCACCATCACATTGTGATTTTACATGCTGTTTTTTTTTTCTTCAAATTTTTGTTGGTGTTGGATGATGGGAACAGAGTTATTATAATATACTGAGAGAATATCAGTGATATAAGTGTCTAACACAACTACAGTATGAGACACCTAATGAAATTAGGGCGGTCTAGATAAATTAAATGTAAGTAAATTATTCTAGAGAAAGCTTGTCGATCAAAACAAAATAACCTCCTTTCCGTCAGAAGCTCTGCCCACCACACACTGAAAACACATTGCAAAGGCTAGGATATTGTTGTGACTGTTTTGTGTGATGAACAGTAACACAGTAGTGATCAGAAACTAATAGTAACGATAGCCTATATCTAATTGGGGTCTCAAAATTGTCTCCTGACATAAAGGCAATGCAGATTCATTTGGATTTCAATTTTGATCGTGTTAACATCGATTACCCCCATGTCTGACAGCTGCTTCAGGCTCAACGGGAGGGCGGAGTAAGATATAACCTCAGGGTTTGGTTCAGAGAGTCAGTTACTATGGTACCTTTCCCTGAGTTATCTTTCTGAAATGGAAAACACAGACTTTCCCCCATTTCAAATATGTATTTCTCCATGCTCACTGCAGTCACTATACAAATAGTTAATATATTAAGCTAGCTAGCAGCTAAATGGTTCGTTGTGACCTGCTTGAAGTGATTGATTCATTACAGATTGATGTGATTTGTTTTATTGGCCAAACGCTAAAGTGGGTGGGGGTAATGGACACATTACTGTATGTTTGTTTTATTGGTGCAAATAGTCGTTATAGACAGATATGCACTATACATGCTATAGGCCTGGGGGCCACCACATAGACCCCACTTTGAGAACCACTGCTGTACCTTACCCTGATTGTGTTCTCTATTAAAAATATGATTTCACAAATTGTCAGATTCTTCATTATCGCCAGGTGGACAAGGAACGCAAACAAACTATTTAGGCTTTATGATAGCACCTACAAAGCAAATTACCAATAGCTTAATTAGATATTGTATATATAATGTAAAATATTAATAATAAAAAAATAATATATATATATACTGTATATATATACAGTATACTGTGTGTGTGTGTATATATATATGTATATATATATATATATACTGTGTGTGTGTGTGTAGGACTTAATGAAAGCAAAAATAAAAAATGCTATGATTTGAAGACATAGTCTACTCATTTTTAAATTGTAATTGTAAGTAATGAGTGAGAAATAAAACGGTAGCAAAACTCAACAGAACACCAGCCGTTTGTTCGAGATTGTGAGTGAAGGGGCAGTGCTTATATTGGTTAACATTGAGTTAACTATGAAAATAAACTGATCAGGTTTAAATGATGCAGCGTAAATTGCCATGACAGCATACCTCACGCTAAACCTCTCCACATTTCATAGTATGAGTTACTCTGCAAGTTACCTGGGTAAGCCAGTTAAGTCCTTTCGTAGTATAGGCCTCTGATATATAGAAATAAAAAAACTTTTCCCCAAGTCTGGCAGTGGCCTGTCAAATAGTATAAATCTCTCATTGTCCCACTTAAAAAAATGTTTGGGGGGAAAACAATGATATATGGTTGCCCAAATGTTTCCTTATATTATTTATAAATATTAAATATTTATTTAATAGATAATGTCTCACTGACAAGCACGTGATGTTACATTGTCCTTATTTGATACTTGTCATTTAAAATCTAAATGGAAACTCCTTCACTTTTTTGGGGAAGGGCCATCATCAAACTAACCCTCCTAACTTTAGAAATTGATGGAGAACTTACATATCAGTAGGTGCTTGATGTCATGGAGCATTTAAATGCTAATGACCTACTGCTCTGTTATCTCTAATGACTTATTGTTCTATTGCACTTTTGTCCATGGCAACAGTGTTGATTGAAAGTTGTTTGTGTTGTACCATGTTAGAAAATAACATGTACTGTACATGAAAGCAGTCATTACGAACTATTACTGGACTCAAGCTCTGGCTATTTATATTGTGGGTAAGATGTTGGTACATGTTTGTACCTACTGTACCTTGGTTTGTTTGATGATGCTGGGCAGGTGCGTGTTGCATGTTTATTGTTTAACCAACATATACAGTAACTAATTCCATACAGACAGATTGAAAAGGAACAGTGCCTTGAAAAGACATGAAAATAATAACTATTTCAGAGAACGAAACACTTTATTCTTTTATTCTTTTCCAACAAAACTCAAAAAGGTTGTAATGGTTTCAACCACAAGGTATTTCATAAATCAGCAGTATTCATATTATTAATTAAGATATTGTTGATAGAGAGCAGAGAATATCTTCCCTTGATGTTTGGTTGTATCGGTGATCCAAAATATTGCTTTAGAACTCAGAAGGTATTGAGTACTAGCACTTACAGTAATGTGTTCAGCAGAAACAGGAAGAATTTTATCCTTTTTGAAATATGCAATTAGTAGATTTTGATACCAAATATGGCTGTAGTATTACATTTGTTACTTACTTTCAGAAGTCTGCGGTGTGCGCGTGTCTGGATGCGTGCGCGTGCGTGTGTGTGATGTAGAAGAGTTGCCAATGAATAACATTTCAACTAAGTCACTCTCACCACTGCATTTGTTGATTTGCCATACATCTGTGGTTTGTGGCTTCCCTCCCCTACATGTTTGGATAAGACTATGTTACAGTGCATACTGCCTCTCTGTTCATCTGTGTGCACAGCGAACATGGCAAACTTGTTAATGGAATGAGCATCCATAGCATACTCCAGCAAAAAATGACCCTAATCACATTGTTTTTCCCACACATCACTACGGCTACATTGTGGTTTTCAGATAGACAGAGGGAAATTTGCCAGACTAGCTGCTTTTAGTTTTTTTTGGGAGGGGATTCATCTTTCATATGGTAAGCCAAGATGTTCGCATAATGTGACACCAAAGCATCTGTTCAGGGGATTTCTGCGTTCTGCTACAAGATGTTGAGTTATTTCTTTTTTCCGCACTAGAGCATATTTTTTCTCTGCTCGAATGTAGGGAAATACAGCACCTTCCCAAGGCATGCATGCACATATCACTATTAATTGTCATACTATTCTATTCTCACGAATATAAGACTATACTATAATTTAAGTATATTTACTTAGTTGGTGTTGATTATTGATGATTCAGAGACAATTAAGGAGGAAATTAGGAATGTATTTTTCTGTTCAGTTCAATAAAGTTAGTTAGTAATTCGATGAACCGCAAACTGCACAGTAGCCATGGATTTTGCCAAAAGGATAGCTCGATGTAAACTGTTGATATTCTTTTATTTTTTTGAGTTTGGAAAATGTTGGTCATCATATGGGAAGTGACTATTATAGTACTAATAGGCTTGGCAACCTTCCTGCATTTTTATGGTACTTCTACCTCGGAGGCAAAGTGGCACTTGACAGCATTATGTTACTGCTGGGATTTTTCACTAGATTGAGATGCATATTAATCAGCATAAATTGAATGAAACTAAGCCTGGTAATGGACTGAGTGACGTATGTAAATTACTTGAGTACATTTCGTACTCAGGGATGGCTGGATGTCTAAATAATGTGCCATGTATTGGTCTACAAAATATTTTATGGACTTGGCCTGTACATTATCCTGTAGCCTCTTTAGTTGCCTCTCCTTTTTATGAGTCAACTGTCAATCCAGTTATGGAGTAGTTATTAATGTGCCGTTTTGTATTTAAACCTTGAAAAACTATGCATTGGTTCTCCTTTGCTATACCTGGTATCTGAATATATTGGATTTACTGGGGTGGGGACTTTGTTAAAGACATAGCCTCATATGTTTCATCAATTAAATACAGCAAATCTGCAGTGTTTTAAAGCAGTGCATTCTGTGAATATTCTATGATACAGTATATTCCATATTACAGCAATGTTGCTGGAAAAATTTTGCCTCAAAAAACTAATATATTTTACCGCATCAAGTGCGCTACTCAGATAATGTCTAGAAATATAAGTGTGTATTTGATATTACTCTAACTTTTTTGGAAACTTGTAAACGACTCTAGGTTCAAAAGGACTTGGCAAAGGCTTAATGCTACACAAGTGTAATGACAATATGGGAGAAATATTTTGTGTGGCTAATATTTGTGTCTTATATTAAGTCATTAATCTCAATATTACTATGGCGCTATAACAATATACTTATCATGTATTATCCAGAACCTGTGTATTGCACATTTCACAGTTCTTGAGACTGACTATATATATTTCTGGCTACAATAGAAGCTGGTTTGTTATGTATGCATGTCTGTGCCAAATACTGTGGTTCTACAAAAAATGGTCAGACCAATGCAAAGTTAATGTGCATTAAAGGATATATATATACACTACCGTTCAAAAGTTTGGGGTCACTTAGAAATTTCCTAATTTTTGAAAGAAAAGCACAGTT
>JAODUE010001452.1:0-2500 GCA_027564755.1 Amblyopsis hoosieri
GAGGGCCCCGGCGACGGGAGGGGACAATCGGACCCAGGCCCAGGGACAAGCCGCCCGCCCCAGGCATTAATAGAGGCTAGATGCTCGAGGCCCCCGACCTCCGGGTCCGGAGCGGTCACGCGTACCAGGGGAGCGATGCTTCCCCCACCCGACTTCCCCCCCGCCAGACCAGGCAGGGCGGAAACCAACCCTACGGTGCCTCCAACACCCCGGGGCTCCAGGGGCAGGAGATGAGGCCAATGAGACCCCCCCACATCCACATCCCCCCGGCCTGCCTCTGTGAATGTATTGTATTGTCGTTATGTATTGACGTTATGTATCTGTGTGTGTGTGTGTGTGTGTGTGTGTGTGTGTGTGTGTGTTGCTGGGTGTGAGGACATGTTGTCTACAAGATCTAATTCATCCTGGGTTGAAAGCATGTCTGTTTTGTGATAGGTTGTCGTCCACCACAGTGACATCATGATGTTTGGTTTGTTTGGTTTGATATTTTTATTCAGCCATGAGGTGTTCCCAAAGGCTAGGATATTGTTGTGAGGTGCGATCTGCACCACTTTGTTAGTGTTACTATATACTGTACAGAGCCTGGGCTGTGTATCTCGCAATCTCGCTACCGGTAGGCTATGGCCACCTTGGTTTAAATGAATGCAAAACATTGATGTTTGCCGTTTGTTTAGATATTGTTAAAGATGGTTATGAAAAAGCACAATTGCATCCACACTAGACGATCCCACCAATTAAAATGATGATTATTATTATTATTATTATTATTATTCTTTGCGTGTCATGAAGACAGAACGGATGAGACAGACACGAGCCGTGACGTATTTATACGCCAGTCAGCGCACGTCACTGACTGGCGTAAACACGTCAGTGCAAGCACTCCCGGAAGCTTTAGAGAATGCATTGCAGAGCCTGCATTTTTGGAAAAAAATATTTTTAACATAAGCGTCTATGAGAGCGGTCGGGACGATTTTCAGCCATTTTGGAAATCGCCCTTAAAGGGGTGGAAAGCTTTACGTACTCCACGGAACACTGGACGCTGATTGGGTGACGATATGTAGAGGCAGGACAGTCAGCTAGCACTGATAAAGTTTGAAATTCCCTCCTCTCTCTTTCTTCATTTAGCGGTGCATCACCCAATCGCCCTAAGGAACAAACCGTCCCTTTTAGGCTGTCAGAAACGATCATATTTAAAATGTAATTACATTTTAAAACACACAATTATAAGCATAAGTCTTTATTTAACAAGATGTAGATGTGAATTGAAGCGTTGACATCATGTTTAGCCTTATCCAGGAAACAGCTCGTTTAAGTGTCTTGTCAACAGGTAGCCTTTGGTCCAAACAATCCAGTGTGTGCATGCGTGGGTGCGTGTAGTTGTGTGTGTGTGTGTGTGTGTGTGTGTGTGTGTGCGTGCGTGCGTGCGTGTGTGCGTGTGTGCGTGAGATTGCACAAGCCTCTTTGCTTTTCAAACCTGTCTTGTCTGTTAAAGACAGACACACACACATACAGTAACACACATAACACACACAGGCACATCTGTGCGCACACACGCGCACATTCACGCGCTTGTGCACACGAGCACACACTCAGCAGCATGAGAGGAAGCTGCAACACAATGATAAGGCCTGGGAACACAATGGGCTCAGCGGTGTGCTCACTGAAGCCAGGACTAGTTTAGCGCTGAAAGGTCAACAAAGCTCTCCAGGCTTTCATTCAAGTTCCCGCAGATATTATTGTTCAACATTATAATCATCACTGTGATGGCATTGTGATGGCATTTATTTTGCAAATGTGGGAGCCATCCGGAAATACCAGTGAAATATGAAAATGCAGGCCGGAGAGAAGAGAAGAGTGGGGAGGAAAGGTTACTTATTTTCTATGGAGTGTTTTGACGTCGTGTTTCCCATGGCTCAACCGTTATGGGAACCAAATCAGTCGGAGATCACTGTTCAGGCCTACAGTAGCCCCCTTCCATGGTGACACAGCAGATAAACAATGTGAAAAAACATACAAATGAAATGATAACAGTACAAATATTTGTCTAATAGTTAACACTAACATATAATACATATAATAAGTTCCATGACTAATAGCACAGACAGCACTGAAGCTCAGCTCAATACCAATACTTTATCATGCAGCCTGTGAGTTATGTGCAACACAGTATACTGTAGCGCTAGTGATGTGCTCGCTAGTCTTGCTAACATACTACCAACAGATAACCACATTAGAGAGCCAATATTATGATGGGGATGTCTCATCAAAGCACTCGACAACGCCAGTCAGCATACAATACATCATAGCAATAAAGTACGTATTACAAACCAGACACAGGCACACACATCTGTAATCTGATTGACTGACCTTTAAAATGTGAGTGGCAAAATGGGTCATGTAAAAAGAGCACAGCTGCAAAAGGTGTAGTTCAAAAGGCCTGAAGAAGCTTCCCAGAGAGGCCTTGTGAGACCATCCTGATCTCGTGAGCTTCAGTTTAATT
>JAODUE010001452.1:7500-12460 GCA_027564755.1 Amblyopsis hoosieri
AAATATCTCCTTGTGGTTCGCTATCTGGTACCGGTCTCTGTGTGTGCTGAAAAGGTAACGTGGTACTTCTACACAGCACTGGCTCTGTAGATAGGAACATAAACAGGTCCAATGTGTGGAGCGAAGCTTCTGAGGGAGCACTCTATGTCATTGGGTGGGAAGTGATTTTGTTTTCATCTAGCTCAAAGATTTCTCCAGAAGGACTTACACCCATTCATTTATTTATTTTGTGTGTGTATATATATGTGTGTGTGTACACTACTAAATACTACTACAAAATAGTACTATTACTATTATTTTAGTATTATTACTACTACTAACACTACTATTACTACTAAATACTATATTACTAAAACTACTATTATTACTACTAACAATACTACTACTAAATACTACTACTATTACTACTACTACTAATACTAGTACTAACAATACTACTACTACTAAATACTACTACCATTACTAATTGTAATACTTTAACAGTACTACTACTACAAATAGTACTACTACTACTACTGTACTACTACTAATAATAATAATAATAATAATAATAATAATACAAGTAGGTAACATCTTACATTGTGTCAATACGAATGGCAGCCTATTTGCTTTAAATATTATTTAAAGATTATGTTACCTTCTTTCAAACAAGCACCTCTTCGATGCACTAAATATGCAAGTGTTTTCCCTAATGTTACCTGCGAGGAAAAAATGTCACGTCACGGCATTTGGTGACACAATCATAAGTGCCATGACCAAGAAAACAAAGCTTCTCATAATTCTCAATTTTCTTTAAAATTGCTATAATATTCAATGTTCTGATTCCTCTTCACTTATTCTTCTCTGCAGTATTGTTCTGTCTTTGCGCTGTAGGTTTGCCCTTTTTATGCAGAAGGACACAATGTTTTTCTATTCAAGCGTTTAAAGCAGTCACAGTGTGTGTGTAAGTGACTGGGCTTTCCCAATCAAATAGACCCCTGGAATCACACATGAAGGATACTGCCAATGGCCAGGAGGGTACACGCTATACAGCATATGGCCCTGACAGGACCCACCAGCCATCTGTCCTGGGACGGCTCTGTGTAGTAGGTTAGCCACAGCTGCACCCAGAAGTAAGCTAGGCCGAGAATAAAGGCCAGAAATGCCCCAAGAATATGGACTTTCATTAAGACCGTTTGCTAAAAGGTGCAAGAAAAGAAAACATTTGTAATTCTTTACTAAATAGCAGAATATAAAATGATTTATCAGATTTGAAATCGATATCTTTGCAACCACAAAGCGCCCATGAATGAAACTCTTACCTTACTTTAAAGAGAGCGGAATAGAGTTAGTTTACTTCATAACTCTTCAAACCATTTGAAATGTGTGTAATTACAACTAGAGATACACTGCTTTGAAAATGGGTCCATCAATTTTGAAACACCCTTTACATTCTGCTTACTGTTGCGTTGCGTGTGACGTGACAAATTAGGTGTGGACATTGTGGTGTGATGTTTAAATGATGAAGGTAAGACACAGTGTAACAGGACACTGCTGTTAAGAACCTCATGCAGGCAAGAACTGGATGAAGGGAAGGGGAAGTGAAGAAACACTTTTATATAACAATTACCTGGAAATTGCCTATGATAGAAATTCCTATTGAAGAGATGAAACCCAAAACAATAGTACTGATGTTGGCTTTGCCATGGCAACCATAGGTCTGACCATAGTCGTGGACCTGCTGAAACCGGATCACCACAATCCACAGGACTGAGGGAGAGAGACAGTCAGATGTGGCTTCCCCATCCAAAAATACATGAGTGATAATGATAATTACACATTAACAATACAAATAATAAATAAATAAATAACTTGACAATGATCAAGCACATTAAATTGATACATACGCCAGTGTTTGATGACGTCCAGCTCTCTAAAAAGTTTCAACTTGCAGCTATTTGTACATCATTACCTAAAACTGAGCAGATGTTGCAGATCTGAGAGAAGAGGCAACTCTGAGGGTTGTAGGAGCCACATTTGCTTTTGGACGAGACAACAGTCAACGTTCACACTCAAAAATGTTCTGTTTGTTATGAAATCTATTAACTTGGTTATACATGACACTTTATCTTCAGCCAACCCACCTAATAAAAGGGAACTCTTCAGTTAAGTTGACTGAACCATTTGACACAGCAATGCCAAACCTGAAATGTATAAAACAGAGGGAAAGAGAACATACACTTTAAATATTGAAAGTAATATTTAGTCATTTATTTTAGTAATATTCTTTGTAATTATGTTTGCTCAGTTCTATATTTCTTTTGAAAGTCAGAGGCTGGCTTCAGTATAAATAGAATAGAAATTGAGGTGTGGTTAGTGTGTGTGTGTGTGTGTGTGTGAGCTGTTTGTGAAAAGAAGAGTAATTGGGTGTGGTTCATGGGACTGGGACTCTGGAGCAGGTGTGGGTAATTATAAATCACCTGTCTCCTAAAAGTAGGTTGGCAGAGCGCAGCAGAAGGCAAGGCTCTCATGGCGGGACATTTCGGCATGGCCGATACCAATATTGAAAATGAAGATAAGCGCTGCTTGAACAAACAGATGTGTGATACTTTGCTAAACATGTATTAACATGTGTATTATGTGCCAAAAAAATAAAACAAAAAAATAAAGTAGTTATACACATTTAAAGCTTAACCAGAAAGAAACCAGAAAGAAATTATCCTAGAGGTTCCTCTAATGTAGTAACTTTGTATGAGTAAGTTGCATCCTGGCTGAGTTACATATTTCTTCTGAGGGTTGTCTACTGTGGGTGATGTTAGTTTTATATATTATTTGTATTCCTCTTATTTGGCATTCAGGTGTTTTGTGATAAGTCTAAGTGATGTTGTAAACGTAAGGGTTACTCACACCGTCCACAGACCCACTGTGCCAAAGACAACAAAACAAACAGGAAGAGAAGCCCAGAGCCACATCTCATTACTGGAGAGAGACAGACACCAATTCAGTTACAATATTTCAGTTAGGAAAGTCACTTCTATTCAAATTATCTATATATTGAATTTATATTTTCATGTATATATTGCATGCAGTAAAAACGTAATTCAAGAATGTCAACAATGTAAAAACATTTTAAAGAATGGGAAGCCATTCGTGAAGTCTAAACTTAATTGCTGACTGTACTAAAATTGAAATATATATTTTAAACATTTCAGAGTAACCCATGCGCTAAACACAGGTTAGATTGAGTTAATATAACAACAGGATTCATTTACTCACAGCTCTGTAGGGTTTCTGGGAGTAGTGTGAGCTACAGGTATACAGAGTCAGTTACCGTACACTACCGTAATGGCACGAGTAGTGTTTTGTTTGTAGAGAAACTACACTTTAACCGTACATTGCATATTATATTATATTCAAATTACCAATTTGCATTGCATACACAGTAGGCCAATATCCTGAACAGTACTGTACAGTAAACATAACAGGCTACTAAGTGATTGAGGTCAATATTAAAGTATTATAGGAGAGATGGTAAATGCTAAAGACATCACGGTGACATGTTTCCTCCTTCTTTGCAGTAGCAGACCAGAAACATTTTTAAATTATACAGTATGCATTAAATGAAATAGGAAATGTAATACATTTCTGCTTTGGATTTATTTTGCGTGCCCTGATACACGAGACATTACAGTAACACCACTGCTTCTCAATGCAAGTTTGACAATGAAGGTCATTTCTTTACGCAACCTTCCAAATCAAACAGGGAGTTTCCTCTTCAGCACAAGTGCATTTGTAAAGAATACAGTAACCCAGTAACCAAAACAGTGTTGACGTATACTCCACATTTAGAAACGGGGCCTAAAAATGAACAGCTAAATAAAATAGCTTCATCCTTAAGTATGAATGCTAGATTATAAATGTAAAGCAAAAACAAACTAATTTCTACTCTACATTTCACATTATCAGGTTTAGAGAACTGGTTATCAGCATATAAAGTTACCTTTACCCTGTCAAGTAAATTCACATTGAACATTTGTGTGTGTATTAACATTTTAAAGTATTCTCATTTTGAGCATAATTCCAATCCACTAGAAAAGAAACGCAGCCAACACTGAATGTATAAATATACAAGCATTTGACTTTATTGATACATTCACCAACTGCCTCTTCTGCTAAGAGGGTGTGTTCGTTTATGCATGCACATCAGAGCTCAAGCTCAATCTTGACATCCATTTTAGCCTTGTATGGCTCCAGTAGGGGGCGCACTTCCTCAGACAAGAACCTGGCCACCTGTAGGAAGAGAAGTAAGCAGTAAGCGATCACAGTTCGAGGAGATCCAAGGAAGGAGACAAAGAGCCTCAGAACGTCATGCTGGAATACACTTGGGGAATACGCTAATGCACGAGAAGTCAAGATCAATCTGGAAGAACGTTTGCAGGGTGAACAACACATGCAGTATAAACACATAATAATGGCAAGTGTCCTGTCACGCATGCGTTAAAACTGCTGCACAATCAAGGCTACTATGCTATTCATAAAACAGCAATAGATTGTCCATAGACGTTGGCTAACTGTTTGAACTGAAACTACTGAGGCATTTATGGTGCGTTTCCGTTCACCACAATATTACAGCCTGAGCAGCCCATACTAAAGGCTCCGATAATAAAATATCACAATGTTCTCTGTGGTGCTCCCATGGTGTATTCAAATGGATGAAGGTAGAAGTACCTGTTGGGGCGCTCGCCCTACGAAGGTCTTGGGGTCCAGCAGGACGTCTAGCTGGCCCAGGACGGGGCTGAAGTAGGGCTCGGCCTGGACCCTGGCCAGCAGGTCATTGTCCCCGCCTTCCTGCTTCACCACAGCCGCCGCCTGCTGGGAGAGCACCCTGATCTTCTCGTGGCAGTCCTGACACACACACACACACACACACACACACACACACACACACACACACACACACACACACACACACACACACACA